>JAMKCH010026285.1:0-19008 GCA_023653785.1 Ophioderma brevispina
CTTACCGCAAATTTACACTTAAAATGGCAACTTAATGGACTGACCGAATTTTAATTTGTCAATGACAAATAATTGACTAATTAAAGACGTCTTTAGACTCACCATGACTAGAATTAGTAGCAAAGCACAAAATGACGAGTTTAAGTACCATTGGTCATTTGCTTATTAGTCGTTTGACGAATTTTTGTAATTGAATAGTCCTAATTATCAGTTGTAGAATTACTTGCAATGAAGAGATTTAATCCGACATACTTTAAAAACATTCTTTTTAATTCAAACACACTTTTATAGCACTATTTTGTGATTATGAAAAAAAATCAAGTCATGCTAATATTTACTTGTCAAATGAGACACTTTTTTGACTATTAATATTCTCATGTATAACATATTGTTAGGATGAAAGTTCTCTTTCACGAAAACTAATTCTACAACCATGCCCACAGGACATTTGTACGTGGCTTAAACAACAGCTACCTACGATCCTGCCACTCAGGAATTTGACTACATACCCCGACGTTAACATCTACGAAATGTGGCCTGGAATGTGAGTAATGCCCAAGAGATTTGAGTTTCACATTCTAAAGCCAAATATAAATAATGTGTCTTGAAACAAAGAAATTCACGTAAATCGTTTCGATTAATAGTGGAAAAATGTTTCTCTGATATGTCCATCTTGAATGTTTTAAACTAATTAAATATATTTTTTATCTCAATTCAACGGTTACTTGGCCGTGATACGTTTGCGATTTACCACCCCCATCATTCTGTCGTGCTACAGCGCTGGGATTACTTACTTCCTTTCACTAAAATTTTTAATAATATTATGTACCCCAGGAAAACTGTCTCCCCAAATGAAAAAGAGTGCACAATTAGTTAGAAAAATGAAATAGGAATATCATGACAGTATTACATGTAAACTCAGAAGCGACCAATAGATTTATTGATATTCCACAATCAACCTAAAACACTTTCGGATCTTGTTCTTTTTTTTTCTCGTGTTCCACAGTACAACATGTACATGTGCATTTATTTCAGTACAAATAAAAAGTCGGTTGCACAAGTCTGGTTAGCAAATAGTTACTGTTACAATCCATAATTAATTAACATCAGACATTACCATCACTGAAAAATGTTTCATAGCTACAGAATCAAAAAGAAATATTGAGGATACACCGTAAAACCTCATGGTTCTACTGCAAAACCCCATATTATACTATTTGGTGTACCTAAGCTTCAAAGATAAATTTTTAAAAGAAAAATTTCAAAAGGCACCCAACTAGAGATATTTTGACCATCCATACGCTGTGACACATGCTAAATCCCCTCAAATCTCCAATAGATTGTTCAACAATGAAGACAAACACCCTCTCTCTCTGCAAAAACCTTTAAAATTTTTTTAAAGAAAACCACGACTCCCAGGTCAAGGTCATTCAACCAATGAATTGGATTTTAACCATAGGGCACTACAAATAAAAAAATACGTAGTACAGAATGGCCAACCATAAATCAACAATAATTACAATCCTACGCCCATGTTTTTCTGAGTAAAAGACCTCTGATAACATGTTGAGTCCGAGCAGAGGAGGGCGGCCAAAAATCCCAATTTCAGTCCCCAGCATAAACCGCGCACTGAAGCTTGGCAACATGAACCCAGTTAGCATTCAAGGACGCTTGAACCCAGTTCCACAGTGCATGTCAAAGTGCCCAATTTTACTGTACAAAATATACAATACATTGGGACTTTTTTAAAAACCCAAGAATTTCAAAAAACCACGTCCGCCTCATAATCTTGCTAAAAAGCTAACAAAAAAACAAAAAAGACAACAAAACTAGTCAAAGAGGACTTGTTTGGAATCGTATGACCCCCAGCAAGAATATGTTCCCAAAAACGATGCATTGTGGAATGGGCTCAATACAATCTACAGGCTCAATACATATACAGGCTCAATACTTCCTCTGGGTAGGCACCCCTATCCACTCCCATTGGTGCCCAAAATTGGCCTGGATAGCCATATGCAAATATCAAGTCCGAAAAACAAGATTTAGCACACAAATATTTGCAATGTGAGGTTTTTTAAACAAAATTGAGACTTGGCCACCAGCTGTCAATCAATAAACAATGTTTTAACAGACATCCGCAATAACACAATGTGAGTTGTACCAAGTCCAATCTTATGACCTATTTTGGTTTAAGGAAAAAAAACCCTTATTTTAATATTTAAGATATGGAGTCCCCAACGGGTATGCCACTCATTTATCTTCTGTCATATTGCCTTACCTTTTCGATATAGAAATTTTTAGTCTTTAGGTAAAAGTTACCTAAATTTTAGAATGCCCCTGTTTATAACCTTAGAAATCATAAATGTACTTTTTTGCCATGTAGAATGACAAAATTAACTTGGAATCTATAGGGTCTAATATTCCTAAGATTACACCTTCATATCAGATCACAGCATACTCCAAAATCTGTGTTTGTGAACTATTGCCCAAATGAGATACTGGTATTACATTCCAAAAGAGAGCTGTATAAGAGTCTCTATTTCCCTTATACAAAAGGAGCAGAGATTTGAGTTAAGCAAAACCAAATTGAATAAATTATCATTTATACCAATATATCTGGAATTTTTTTAAACTGAAAGTACCTAATTTGATGTTGATCAGGGAGGGATGACAAACAGAATTTGATAAATTTCTCTCCAATTTAAAATCCCATATCATTAAAGATTCCGAGACATGTCTCTTCTGAAATTGTGAGGCCTGGAAAAAACATTGCCAATACAGAGATCGGAATCATTTTACACACTTTGTCAATCCTCGTTATTTTGGCAAGCATTTCTTTCTTGAGATTTAGAATAAGAATTGTCATCCCCCCCTTGACCTGTCTCTTCCATCAAGTTTTGGAAGAGCATAAATTAAGGAATAGTATTCAAGATAATTACATTGAGTTAAAAAAAAAAAAAAAAAACGATCTTTTTAAAACTACGAAAGGCGAAACCTCTTGTGAATCCAAAAGTATCCTCCAAATATTTGATACTTGAGATACCACTGCTGTCTAAAAAACAAGTCTTATTTTTAATTGGAATGCTGAATTGTTCCAGAGAATTATGTGATTCAAGTTATCAAAAGGTTGTGCATAAGTACATAGCACCTGGGCCCGAACAACATCTTATGATAAAGGGCATTTTTTACAATATTTAAGAATCTTTTTATTCGAAGAGTTAATGTTCATTCCAAATGGAGTTGCCACCAAAATTGCACAAGTGATACTTAGAAAAACATTTCCAGTTACAACTCTTTTTTTGTCCAAGATGCGTTTCACCCATGCATTTTGAGACCATTAATAATCGCTGGAAAGATTGACTCATTTTAAAAAAGACCACCTTGTTTCGTCTTTCCCAAGAATTGTATTTCATTCAATATTCATTTATCGGGCTTGCCCGACCAGACGAAATGAAAATAGCAGACGTCACTATCTTTAATAAATGGTCAATGGGATTTGGAATACCGAGACATAAATATTACTGTGAAGAGCAAGCGGAATTTCACTATAGTTATTTACGCATAGGGTTGAGATCCCGAATAGACCAAATTCTGAGTATCTCCTAAGTTTCTTCAAATTTAGGAACAAAATTTAACCTCAAACGTATTATTGAGATTTGCATCAAAAAACAACACCCAGAAAAACCGACACAGGGTGGTGGTGTAACTTCAAAAACCAGTATCACAAATATTGGAGGTTGTCTCTTTAAGAACCAAAGCTACAACTCAGACTTATCTAAATTGATCCTTAAAGTCCAGAAAAAAGTCTGTGAAAGTCCTAAGAATATTAATGATACTCTTCAAGAAAATCCACATCTTGAACATAAAATTGTAGTGTTCAATCAGCATACGCGCACTTATCATAATATCAACATCCAAAACTCTAATGCCTCTAGTATTACTTTTTCTGATCATACAGTTCAAAAAATTTCACACTACAAAAATTAGATATACAGGGACTAAGAGGGTCAAGCCCTGGCGAAGAACCACAAATAATTGAAAAAAAATAGAAGCATAGCCCATTGTTTAGTAACACAAATGATATGTTTGAGTAGAAGACTTTAATCCATTTATAAGGTCAGGGCCAAAAATTAAAAAAAAAATTAAGGTTTCAAAAGAAAAGGCCATTCCCGTTTGTCGACTGCTTTTTCAAAATCAATTAGAACTAAGACCAGGTTAAATTGGTTATTGTTTAGATAATCTATTGTTATCCATAAAAGCCATCTCAATAGTTTGCGCAATATAGCGGCCCTTTTAAGAAAACCAGTTTGATCAGGATGGATAATATTTGAAGACCTTTTTTTAATCTAATAAGCTCAATAACTTAAGTGATAATCTTATAATCGGTGTTCATATCGAAATTGGGCGCCAAATTTTCAAAGGAGGAAGATCTTTATCCGTCTTGGATAAATTTATTATACTTCCTCTACATTGATCATAGAAGGCTACCAGTTTTGAAAAGAAGAAATTGTAACTTGTCAATAAGAAATATGATATACTATCATCAAAAAACATTTTTATAAACTTGTTTGTAAAACCATCAGTGGCCCGCGTTTTTGTTATTTGGATATGTATTTCAAAGCATCCAAACATTCTTTACTGGGTCATCCATAAAACCTTCACAACTGTGTTTTGGAATCAAGTATCTAACTTAGGAATATCATATCAATACCAGCTATTTCCAATTGAAATAACATTTGGGGATTGGAAGAACTGTACAAATTTTGATAAAAAAAATAAAAAAAATAAAAAAAATCATTGCATCAGTTCTTGGAGTATCGGAATCAATTTAAAACTTTGAATTTAAAAAAAAAAAAAAGATTTCGTTTTTTTTCTTTTCCTAAATTGATGAAGTTATTTGTGAATTACGCTCACCATTTCCATCCCGTTTGCCCTTGATCTGATTATACACCCTTCAGCTTTTAATTTTGGACAAATACTTACTTCCAACTCCGTGTTGTTACCATTCATTACTTTCATGCATAAATTATGACTAGGATCAATATCGTAACTTGCCTTCATAGTTTCTTCAGCTGCTACCTAATTGAAACTTCACGAGATTTACGCTCCTTCTGGATTTAATAGCAGAATATTTCATTGTCATAGATCTAATTTGACAACTTCAAAAGTCCCAACGCAAATTTGGATTCAGACATTATTTCATGATTCTGAACAACTCATTAATAATTCATTTTTTAAAAAACAGAATGAAACATAAATTGGCAATCCTGAAGAAGGGATGTGTTTAAAATTCCCAGAAGCCGGCGCCCGGGCTAGCATTACTTTGTCGTACCATATTACTATCCACTGAACAATGATCCGTTTTAAAACCAGTAGAAATATTAGAATCATTGATCTGATCTAGCACTTGAATGAAACTAAAATAAATCCAAGCGACACTGTATTGGAGGATTATTGAAGTTTGAGTGCCAGGGTGAATTTAAGAACCCTTGTTTCTCTTTCTCCAAATATCGACTAGATCATATGCAGAGATAACATCATGAATATATTTACGATAATTCAATTGAGATTGTTAACGGCCCCCCTTTTTTATCCCTCATTGGATCAGGACGCAATTGAAATCGCCACCCCCAAATGATTGATTCACAATCAAATTCATAGTCATCTCTTATGAGAGTCTCAAAAAAGCGGTTTCAATCTTTATATTATTGGGCCATAGACATTATTAACTGGTAATTTTTTCTGATGTTCAACATTAGATCCAGTATAATAATCTCTGGCCTCATTATCAGGAAACTTTTAACAATGTCAAATTCATGATTTTTTAATAAAGAGCAACACATAAACCCCTCTACTATTTTGAAGTACCATGAGAGAAATAAATATAATTACCCCACTCATCTCTCATTTTGCTCGTTCTAAAGTATAATGGTTTCTTGAAGCCAACAAAATATCCGCAGATCTATTTTGCAGCCAAGAGAAACCTGAGTACGTTTTAGTTTTATCGCCCAAACCCCTTACATTCATGGAGTAGATCTTAACACCTTGTACCTTACTCAATGATGAACTTGGGAGTAAAAAATACATAAGTATAAAAAAAAAGATTATAACACTCAAAGCTGTGAAAACCTTATGGATTCCAATAAAAATACGGATTAGTTATAAGATTTATTTGGTACAACCAATACTAGGTTGTATAGTTAAAACCACCTTAGTGATATAATTAGGAAGATCGTTACAGTACAATCACTGCATTTCCCAATGAGCATTCTGCATGTCTAAAAACACACACAGAATAGATGAATTGAAATGTAACACACTATTATATTGATATAAGCACAACAAAAAAACTTACATCATTCCAGCACATATTTCGTACAACCACACTATTGGCTAAAGCCTTATACTTTTGATAAGGCCGTAAGCCTTTTTTTTTGTTAATCCAGAAAAGTTTGGCATAACTGGCTCTACCCGAAAAGCGGGTTATTTTAAGAACCTGCGACCTACAATGTACACACAGGTCGCATTAAAAAAAGGAATTGCAATAAACAGAATTTTAAAATGATTTAAATAAAAAAAGTCAAATGCAAGAGATTATCCTGCTAAATCATTTGGATCGATGCAGTACCAAAATAGAACAAAGAGCACCAATCTTAACATATGCCAATATTGTGTCCCTGCGTGTGCACCCGCATACATACTTGTTCCAAAAGCCCACCTGTAAAACCAAACATAGCGAACATCCTTACCAAAGGAAATTTCAAACGGTATGAGAATCGGAATGTATAAAATACCAATCGTAAAGTCGGGCAAATAGCAAAAACCACCAAGTAATTATAAACATATGTATGTATGGCAGTGCACTAGTGTTGCAATATTCGCACATAGTTAAACCATACGAATGCTATGCAAATACATAATATCAAATTATTATAGTACAAAATAATAAAGGACATATGCACACATTGCACACGTAGATTTCCTATTTTGGGAACTCGCAGAAGAACAAATATAAATCGAAACCCTAAGCCTCCATAGCTTTCTATAGAATTAAAAAAAAAAAATGGAACCAGGAAAAATCAAAATTTATCAATTCACCAAACACAATTGTAATCTGCCCACGTAGGTTGAACAGAGGTACATGAGGGCACCAGGGTCCATTAGAAACTCATTCATAAACGTTTAATATCTTAGAAGATAATAAATGTGATTAGAACAAAAATCATGCATTATATTTGACATTGCACGGTTCGTAAGTTAATGAACGTACGCGGTGCAGTGCTTACACACGACGTTGAATTGATTCATTTTATGGGCGGTGTGCTTTTCGTTAGAACCATTACTGCATTGGATTCATGACATCTTCAGTCTTTTCCTCCATCAGGGTATGCAATTCATGGTTACTGCCCATACGTTGAACACCTTTCCAAAGCTAGTTCATTTGTTATCACTACTTCCACGGTGAATCGAGCTCTAGTATCTTTCTTTTCATAACATAAAGGGCAACAAACTCAACCCGCTCATGATTTTAAAAATATAGGTCGCTGAATACCATCGTCGCTTCTTGTAAATGAATAGAAAAATTGGTTTAATAAGACAATACTTGAGGATTTAGGTTATGCGCAAATTAGGGTTTCCAGCCCTTGCAAAGGGCTTTTTCTTTCTACATAATTTTTTGTCCCTTTACAATTCTTTTCGAAAAAAAAATTTAATAATTGTCAAAGTTATTGAACACCCCGTAGAACTCAAGATTTTTCTTTCAATCGCGAACGAGGAAAGAAATTACGACACGCCAACGCGTCAAGGACATAAAACCATTCCAAATCTGTTCAACTGCTGTGCACAATAACAAGGGACAAGAAATGTAAAAGTAATATGAAGTAGCTCCGGCCGATTATTGCATACCTTTAGCTCCATTTTTCGCTTGAGCATGTTGAGGTAATGGTTATATATCCATTGTCACTAATATTCTAGAACAAGTAAAACTTGAGTTGACATTTTATATTATTTTTCTATATATGTGCTCCTCATTTCATGGTGGAGACAACAACTTTTTCCTGTAATAATATTGTTTCTAATTTTAGTGAAGGAATAAGTATCCCAGGTCCTAGCATGAATATTTAAATTGAAAAGGCCACATTGTATCATGCACCAAGCCCTCCGGGTGATCCGTAAAATGATTAAAATAATTATACGGTTTTGCAGTGGGCAAAGTCTGGTACACACGCGTAGTTGTAGCACAGCTCATTTCCAAAGGCAAGAATCTTGGCTTCACATTTTATGGTACATCTCTAAGGCTTGGAAGATCACCAACCATTACCAGGTAAACGGCTGATAAATTTCAACGTTCAACGTTTAATGTTTTGATCACACACATGTAATAACCGTAATGAACCTGACAAACTTATTTATTTCAAATCTCGCATATTGGAAACCTATTGTATAGTGGTTGTATTTCAAGTATTTCCCCGACCAACCCGTTGACAATGACACTTGTTTCGCGCCGCCTATCTCTTGCGTTAATGCGGACGACTGTGGGAGGGATCGCAAACTAAAGGTGTTAAAGGAATGTATCCTTGGCGTAAGGCTGGATGAAAGAAATCAATCAGCCTATACAGAAAAGCCGATAACCAGACACCATTCACCTCTAATTCATAAATACATATACTTCGAATTGATTTTTGTGATGAAATTACATGGAGGAGAAACCTAAAGTTTTCCATTAGGCCTATAAGAAATGCATCAGCATCATAAAATGAGCCCAATAATGGTTAATTTGAGTCACAGTGGTTTGAGAACCATTGTTTTTCCATATGTAGTTTTGCCTATTCAACTCCCTTGTCTCAAATATGATTCGGCATAAATACACGTCACTTCGACAAATCTACTTACTGTTAGAAGTGATCCAGGTGTAGAATATTGATTTTCCCGCCGCACTACAACAGTAAATAAGGGCACTCGATTCATTTTGACTCCTTCACAACATTAGTTTGTCAAAGAGCTTTATTCCGTAGTAATCTATCATGTCAATGGAGCCCGGACCTGGCTCCCTATGCCGGGCTATAATTACTTTCACACCGGGTGTAAAAAGAGATCCGGTTGAAGCCATATTCCAGGTTCCACTGTGGAAAATGTTACAAAAATTATACCATTTTTAAAGAAATCGATTTAATAAAAAATGTACCCTTTGGGTATGACCTTTTAACATTGGACGAATTTGTCATAATCTCCGTAACCATACGTGTGATTTACATAGTAACAAACTATACTTTTTTAAAATCCCAAATTGTAACAAGACGAACACTTTTATTACCTTTTTATACAGCATTCTAAACATTTTTAATTTGTTACCCATTCCCCCTCCTGGATTCCGCCCAGCCACTTTCATCACGAGGGTATCACCTCTAAAGTTTCATAATTAACCTTCATGGGAAGACAAATCACCACTGATAGAACCCACTAATATGTGAATGTTACTCCCCCACCCCGTGGAACTAAGACGAACAACGGTGGTATCGTGTGTTATAAAAGAAAATATTTAAAAACTTTGCATTCCTCCACTGGTTTTGACATCTCCTTTTGAGTCCAATTATTCAATGTCGCTGATCAATTTTGTTCGGTGTAATCGGCCCAAAATTCTACTTGTAAAGTTAGTAGCCTTCTTATATTTAAGTTCGTGACTGCGTTCGAGCAATTTCTTGATGATGTTGTACTCACTCCTGGCTAAGCTGTTCTCGTGACTTAAATGTCCACGTTGATTATCCCTATAAATGGCATTCTAACGTTTCTTATCCTCTTCTTTGTCTACTTTGGGCTTTTTGTCACCAACGTACCTCCACCGACCTATACTCTGTCCAGCGACGCGGGGCGTAACAATTGAACCGACTGTTCACACATCGCGCGCGTAGGTGAAGTACAAGCTCACATGCAACCTGTTTTAAACCTAGGCAAAGCATAGCGCATGCGCGAACCGGGAATTTGAGATCCCGGAAGTGGACGTTTTGAAAACGTAAACAAAAGCAAAAAGTTCTAAACTTGCTAGCCGAAAATATCGCCAAATATTATTATTGTTTGAAGCACGATCGAACAAAAGTAAGGGGGAATAATAGAACATACGTTATAGCTGTGTGCAAATTTAGTTCAACACGGCGAATAATTGTGTGAAATAACAAGAAGAAGAAATGTTTTTTATAACCATGTAGTACAGTGAAAAATGTGCCGAAAAAGTGCAAAATTTTTCGTCTTCAATTTTGAGCAGAAAATCGCAAATCTCAAAGCCATTTTTGGGGGGGATTTTTTAAAATTTGGGCTTCAAAATTATAGACTACAAATGCTACTATTGTGATAAAAACGTAACCTCGTGCAACATTAGCCTGCATTTTTTAACGAGACGTTTGGATCAAAATTTGAGGATGCCGATTCTGCCAGGCATTGTAAGGTGCACACGGCAGCGCTATAACGTTTTGATACGGGAACCCTGCCCTGTCATCCGTGCGCATCTCCCGCTATCTACTGCTGATGATGGAATTGATAACTGGGACTTCGAGGCATTCATTGAGCATAAAAAAAACGGGGAAAATCATCAAAATCCCATTTTTGGCTACCCGAGGTTGGTTTGAATGTCTAAATTTCAAGCCCAATACTTAGCCCGCCTGTAGGTTCTGGTCTGTCGATTGGAACTTCATGTCCTGGGCTACAGTATTATTAAAAGGCATAGTGGACATTACACCAATACATAGTTTTTCATTACTTTGATCTTTGAAATTCTATTGCAGTAAACTATGGGTAACATTGACCCTTTATCACTGTCCTGGGCGTTGCTGGTATTGCCCCACAGTGATAGGTGCAAGTAAAAAGTGAATCTTCTGGGTGTTACCCCTCAAATCATTGGGGTTGCCAGTTTCAACCTGGGTCACTAAAGCGGGGCCACGCGGATCCCACCATCCAGGGCTTAATTAATTAACCAGAATCTAGGCGATGAACTAGCTTGTAGGTTAGTAGTATCAGTTATACTAAACTAACATTAGGGCTTGATTGTTAATAGTCCTATTTGGCTTACAACAGTGTAAAACGCGGAAGCAAAAGCGTCGTAAATTCAGCAACCTCAACAGATAAACTGATGTGCATGTTTATTTTGTTGAGGTTACCACATTCATCCTCAACAGCATTTTATATCCGTTGAGGCTGCCAATTTCACTATAGCGTTTGCGCTTTTCGCGTTTCAACACTGACCGTCGAGGCGGAATGCTACTAGTTATAACATCAGTGCATACTAGGCTTCACACCCAGGCAATTTACTAAGCCTGGCTGGTGGGCATGGATGTTACTATTGTGCATTTAGCTTCCATGAATCGGTGACTTTCAAAACAAACAAAATCAGGCATATTCTTGTACGCAACGGCATCACTTTAGAGTCAAAGCCTCGTAATTTAAAGCTTCGGCCACTGGATATCGCACTTACATTGCTGAATCGAGGAAGATCAACAAACTACATGGGAGCATCGGTGCATACTAGCCTAACATGCATACTCCGGGGTTATGTCCCAGCCTAGGCTGAGTCAAAAATGCCTAGTCATAATAGGTTTGCTAGTCACGCGCATTAATCATGAAAAACGGTCACTAGTCATAAAGTAAAGAAGCGGTTTCGCTAGTCATTGGAAAGGTTTTCGCTAGTCAAAATTGAAAAAGGGCTGACTAATCACTAAATTTTAATTTAACCATAAATTGATCGTTTTTTTTTTTCTGTGTGTTCGCACAAGTTCAGTAAGACAACCTTTTGTGTGGTGAATGGACGGGCAGAAATTCAGTGTTTCCAGCGCTGCCTTTAATTATAATCAGGGGATCCTCGATTCCTGAGAGCAAAACCTCTTCTTTTATTGAGGAATACACAATTTTGAGCATATATTAACTATTCACAATTATCGCTTAATAACCCATTACCTACACAAACTGTGCAAAATTTTAAAAAAAAAAAAAAAAAATAAAAAAGTGTTGTTTATTGCTTTGAGGATTTTGTAATTTTGCTACGGAAATTTGCCTGTGTACACTTTAAAAAGGAACAAGCATAGCAACTTTGGTTGATATATGCTGTAAACCATGCTGCTATTCAAGGAAGCAAGCACGCAAATATCATGAATATTTTTTTGTTAATGAAAAAGGTTGACAGTTTTTGGTTAAAGTTTCACCTTGCCGTGCCCCACATATGGCAAAACAGTCACCATTTTGGGAAAAGGTCCACTATTTTTGGGCAAGTCTACCCCTCCAGAATTCAAGGTGTGGGCCTTGTTGAACTTGAACAAAGCCACCTCGGATTCCAAACTTCTTTTCAGTTGGACCTCTTTCACTGGTTAAATGTGTTTGCCATGATCCACAAAAATGAGAACTTTTATAGACACAGCCGTTTTGACCCCAAATGCAAATGGTCTCTTTTATATTTAGAGCAAGTTAAAACAAGGCGACACAATTTCGACAACTGATTTAAAGGTGCATATTCCAATCATCTTTTTAAAAATCTTGTTAAAAAAAATCAGAAAAATCCATTGCGGGCAACTTGCCTGCAAATTTATCCATATTTGTATGTTTATCGCGCCTCTACATGCCTATTCCCATAAAAAGACGTGGTAAACTAGATCAGTGGCGTAACCGAACCTTTGCAAATGGGGGGGGGCTGAATGGGGTGCAAGAGCTTATTTTTTTGAAGGGGGAAATTTGGGTCCTTCTCCATAGACCACTGTACAAAAATCAGTCATTGGGGGGCTGAAGGGGGGGGGCAAAGGGTTCTGTTTGGGGGGCTTGTGCCAACCTGCCCCCCCCCCCCACCCCCCGCCTGGTTATGCCCTACTTATATGAAGTTTTTGAAGGGGGTGGTTTTTGTACAATTTTCTAGTTTTCTGTTCAAGCCTGCATTTTATGAACTTTTTGGGTATTGGGGCATGCCACACACACTCGGGGCAACATAAAGCTAAAAAATCCCAACTTGATTTAAATCCGAGTAGTACATTTTTTTTAAAGTGCCAAAGTTTGTGTTTTGTGCACTTATAGTCATTTAAAAATATTTTTAGAACTAGCATTTTTTTTGGGCTCAGAAAATTACCGTCTACTTAATTCTGTGCTTGTGGGGTTCAGGCCACATCAACCTCAACTGAAATTAAACAAAATGAAAAAGACCCTTACAAATTAAATTTTAACATGTTATTTGTAAATTGTAATTGTCTGTGAAAAGGAGCTCTGCTTGTTTTAGGCATTTTTCCTTGTTCAAGTTTTTTGGTGTTTTTCCATAATTAAAACTATGAAAGCTATGAACCCCAGGCTGTTTTGTACTGTTCAGTAAATTTACTTTGTTACCTCTTTAGAATGGTCTATTTTACGTTATTGCACACAACATTCAGATGCCAATTTAAATCAGCCTACTATTATGAGTTAAATTTTTGCTGCTTTGC
This sequence comes from Ophioderma brevispina, assembly GCA_023653785.1. Classification (NCBI taxonomy): domain Eukaryota; kingdom Metazoa; phylum Echinodermata; class Ophiuroidea; order Amphilepidida; family Ophiodermatidae; genus Ophioderma; species Ophioderma brevispina. Next base: position 13,440 of record JAMKCH010026285.1, read on the forward strand.
GTTTGAAAATTTATTTTGGTTTGTTAGAGTTGATATAAGGGGAAAAAGAGATGATTCAACACACCTGAATAGGTTCCCATCTTTTAACCACTGAATCTGTTTTATTTCCCAGTTTAATGTCTGCAAAGGATAAATTGGAAGAAAACTCCATTATTGTAGATTCCAGACCATGGCTTGAATTCTCAAATTCCCCTGCAACACCTGCTCAATTATGTATATGTTATCCTGTCCTTCCCATTTGATGTGGGTTTTGTGTATGGTGCAGTCCTGTGCACAAGTCACCATACAATCACAGACAAACTTAGTTGGCAACATCTTCCAAGTTCTTCAATTAATTTTGTGCCAACACACACTTCTATCACTCCCAAGACGTATTATTTTGGATTTAACGCTTGAAACCTGAGGGTATATTATATGACCCAAATAACGACATGGGTTTCAGGGAGCTGGACTAAGGCCCTGGTGGGGTCAGGAAAGGCCCACTGTTTGTTCCATGGGGAAATGATGCCATGGCTGTTTTTTTCTTTTCTTTTTTTCTTGGTGCCATTGATCCTTATTTTCAATGCCCACTCTTTTCCAAATTTTTTAAGACCCCCCGGGGCTGCTTGCACCCACCTCCGCACCCAGCTGGCACGTGCATGTAAAGTGGGCCAACAATTTTTTCTGTTGAATTGTAGATTGTGGGCTTAATGATGCAGACTGACTATGAAAGGTTGATGTAGTATCCATTTAAGGGCAAATTGGGCAAGGACAATTTATCTTAGAAAAAACTGAAGTTTTGTGCAAAATATTTGGTGTCATGATTCGACCTGAACAGGGTATACATAGTCCACTGTGTAAAATAGTAAATAGTGCATATTACCAAAAACTATTTGTGAAAATGTAAAGGGGCATTGATCCCACAACATTGTTCCCACCACACTTAATTTTTATAAAAGTTTGAAATTTTTATATCAGTAAAATTTCAGTTCGCAGCTGTAAAGAAATTATTGGCAATTTGCATTTTCGTCTGTACACGAACAGCATTTACAAGCACAGTGGCCAATGGGACCACGGAAAAAGGAATTGTTTCATAACAAAACCACCTCAGATCACACTCAACTAAAATAGGCTTTTCTCAACTGATGTCTAATAAAACATGAATAGAACAGGAATTGCTGGAATCATGAAATGCACATTATCATCGATGGCTGATGTACTAGCTACGCTGATGCTACTAGCTTGGTGGTTAGTCCTTTATTCAGGAAGAAACTGCAAATTTTTCCCCACCATAGTTTTTTCATGATTAGTATGTACAATTAGACATATCCACCTAATTAGAGTATGTGACGTATCATTAACAACTTGTAAAAAGTGCGTGGTGTGTTGTCAGGCTTGAATTACAATTAAGATTTACATCTTAAAAATTACATGCACATTCACAGTGGGAAAGTTACAACATGCAACAGGCCCTGATGTAACCATCACTAAACATTAATTTTCAGACTTGGTACGATTTAGTGCTTTTGAACAGTCATCTCAAATTTTATTATGTCAACATCCATTACCTTCTAATGAAAAAAGCTAAAGTGATATTCTACAGAATCAAAATTTTGAATTTTCATGAACCTGCACTTTGCATGCAGTAATCAAAAGTTACTTTGCAACCGAGTATAAAGTGACATGCACGTTGTGCACCTGGGTATTCGAAGCCTGTGTGTTGTATGCCCAGGTTGTTAGGATTAAAATGTGGTGTGCTGTTTTGTAATTCAAATGCACCTAGGCTAACAGAGCTACTAGCATAGATTGATGCATCAGGGTGCTTTCCCAAGTCAAGTTTGCCAATTAGTCAAAATCATAAAAAGGGTTGCTCATCATATAAAAAAGGGTTTGCTAGTCATATAAAAAAAATCCCTAGTCATAAGGGGTTAGGTTTTGGTTAAATTTAAATTTATGACCTCGTAACCCTTTTTCAATTATACTAGCAAAACCCCTTTTTAACTTTTAGGGCCCTATGACTAGCAATTTTCTTTTTCTTCATGACTCTAATGACTAGCGAACCTTATAGACTAGGAATTTTTTAAACCCAGCTAGCTGTAGGCTAGTGTATAATCCTAGATTTGTTTTCGGGTGCTTTGTTAGCTAGTGATGGCAAACCAATGCTACTATACCAAACTAGCTATAGTGCTTACCTTCCTCCAGTCAGCGACGTCAGTGAGATATCCATTGCCTGAAGCGTTCATCCTGAGCTTTGACTGAAAGTACTGCCGAACACAACACATAATCATGCATACAAGAAATACCTGCCTGATTTGTTGCCAGTTCACTGAGTCATGGAAGCTAAATTGCACTATCGCACTAGTAGCATCATGCATCAGCCCAAGGCTAGGACATTCACCCTGGATATGAGCCGATTTTCTGGGCACTGAATTGCATGAAGGCTAACTATAAACCGTTTACCAGCTCATCCCTAATATTAGCCTAGAGCACTGATGCTACTACCTACTAGTTGTAGCATTAGCCTAGCTTCTAACATATAATTAGCCCTGGAATGGTGGGTGGTGGGGGGATGGTTGTGACCCACGACAACCATTAGACCCTGAGAATTTAGGGGCACTTTATTTATGGCACTTTATATTACGTCAAATTTATCAGGGTCCCATGGTGTCACAAAATGGCCCCACCCTTGGGGTTGTGGCTGTTTAGTGACCCGTTTGTACTGGGGACCCCAATGAATCACGATTCGAAATATGCAGGGGGGTGTGAGGACCCCCTTCCACAAAAATTCCCACTTTTGCTTCATTTTTTTTTTCGAAATAAGGTCCAAATTTTAAAGACATTGACAAGAAGTCCACATTTTGGTGATCAGATGTTCAAAAAGTAAAAAAAAAGGACCATTTTAAGGGGGTGTTAGGTTCCACTTTTACCAAAAAGGTCCCACACTTTTCGTAGGTTCCCACACCCACCCCAAAATAAAGTCCTACGTATGTCAAAAAGATTGTTTAATGTTTATTGCCATTTGGTTGGTCTAATCCATTTGGTCTCTAGCCAGTGGTCTCTAACTTCAATTGTCTAAAAACCCAATTGTCGATGGACCAATTGTCAATCACCATTAAGTCGAACATCCAATTTAAGCAACACCAAAATGTCGAAGAGCCATTTAGTACCTCATGCCCATCTATCCAATGCCCAATTTCGTCTACTAACCATTTGGTCTAATATACAAATGCCACTGTTGGTCTAATATCATCTTGTCTAATATTCATATTTTGCTATTCCATTTGGTCTAATACCCAATTGGTCTAATAGTATCCATTTGGTCTAATAATCCATTTGGTCTAATATCCTTTGGTCTAATACTCCATTTTTGGTCCTAATATCCATCTGGTTCTAATACATTTGTCTAAGATCCATTTGGTCAATATCCATTTGGTCTAATGTCCACGCTGGTTCAATTCTATTTGGCTAAAATACCCATTTGGACCAGATTGGACATTAACCAAGGGATATAGCCCCAATGTGGATATTAACCAAATGGGTATTAGACAAGATGAATATTAGACCAAATTGGATTACACCAAAAGGGAGAGGAGATAGTATGGGGCTATCGTAGCGGAAAAAAGCCAGAGCAACCTCGGCTAGCTTTAGACCAAAGCTAGTCATGAGCTGCCTTGCCTCCACAATCATGCTGCATGTCCAACTTGTTGGAGATGTCCAAGAGTGCCTCGCATCCATTGAATCAGTCCACCAAGTTCGTCATCAGCAGTAGATAGCAGGAGAAGGAGGCGGAGCTTCGTCGTCGAATAGTAAAATGGCAAGCCAAGGTCCATATCCCCACGGCGCACGTAATAGACCGTCGGCTTGCGCCATTTTACAATGTCTGGCCGGACCGGCCATCATCCCAATTTTTGAATCCAAACTTCTCTTCTAAAAATGCACGGCTGCTGTTTTGCACGAGGTTTACCGTTTAATAACAATTATTAATCATTGCAAGACTATTTATTTTGAAATCCCAAATTTTAAAAATGGCTTCTGAACATTGGCATTTGTTCGGTTGAAAATTTTAGGAGGCGAAAATTTTGCACTTTTTTCGGCACATTTTTCAACTGTACTACATTGTAATAAAAAATATTTATTTTCTTTTTATTCACCAATTCGCCGTGTACTAATTTGCACACAGCTATAACATGTATGTGTGTTAATATTCACCTCATCTCATTTCGATTTGCTTAAACCATTATAATTTGTAACTATGTTCGGCTAAGCCAGAAGAGCTTCATTTCTGTGTTTTAACGTCTCAAAACATCCACTTCCGGGATCTCGAAATTCCCGTTTCGCGCATGCGCTATGCTTTTGCTCACGTAAGCAACTGAAAGGCGGACACTGGGATACGCGAGCGTATCCACTTCCTATCTTCAGACGCCGAGGGACAAGTAATAATCCACACACATGGTCACATGTGCACACCCTCTACAACGGAGTCATACTAAAATTTCGGGCATATTGTGCTGCAAAATGATTCGGAAGTCGCAAATATTGATTTTGGGATATACCAAACAAAGGAGAAAATGTATTATGTTTCCTATTGTTTTGGCCCCCCTTCAACTGGATCATATCTTTGGAAGTAATTGGTCAATTTCAATGGGGATTCAGCAAAATGGAGCTTTTTAAATGAGCATATGCTACAAAAAAAGTAAAATGAATTGACCCGACTTCAGACAGACTCATTTGCTTGATAGCATCACATTTTAGAATTTTACGTTTACAAAATTACCATCATTTCGTGATGATCACAAGTCGAAAAAGACGTAGTGGGTTTTTGTAGTAATTTTGATTTAGTAATAAAAACTATATTGCTACGAACTGTCTTGTCCACCCTATATGTGATATTCGGATCATCACATTTGTACAATATGTTAAACCATCTACTATGAAGGGTTAAAAAAAGCTTGCGTGATTTTCGTTATCTTGACAAGAATTAATTGAACGCTCTTCTCAAGGATAGTTTTTTGTAAAACTGGTATACTGCAACACATTTACATCACATCTCGAGTACAAATGTTTGAGTGATTAAATAGTAGACAGCCTGACAGGAACCCCTGGAACGGGTTTTAATTGCTGCAAACGGTTTCACAATGCACCAGCCGGTCTCAAAAAAAAATGCAATTGAAAAAGCGCCTCTTTCACCATTAGAAATAGTGTTGTGACATTGGTCTTACGTCAAGCCACGGGCAGTCTTTTAAATTTCAAATGCCGGTTCTTCTGTTCAATTTGCTTTGTTTGAATCTCGAGATATGTTAGTTAACAACGAAAGGGTAAAATTACAATTACCCACTTTACTAACGAAGAGTGAAGTTTTTCCATAATTCAACTCTTTATCCTTGTAATTTGAAAAACCCTATTGAATATTACTAATGATGAGGAAAATACGTTGTGATATAGTGACATCATCGTCAGGCAGAATTTCTTAGCTTTCAAGTGCCGTTTGTTTTTCTGTTCAATTGCTTGTTGAATCTAGAGCTATGGTTAGTTAACAAAAACGAAAGGGTTAAATCAACAATTGTGCCACTTTGAAGTAATTCAATAATTC
>JAMKCH010026286.1:0-28143 GCA_023653785.1 Ophioderma brevispina
CTAAAAAAGTTGATATGTTTTGTATATCTGAACTTTTAGCCTTAGTAATCATGTACCTAATCTTACGTCAAATTCGTCCGAACTAATAAGAAATTCCATTTTTGTATTTTCTGTCGTAAACGGACAGAAATTACGCACGGTTGGTCTATGGGACCTTGGGAAACCCGCATTTGCTCAACACAAACCGCAAAGTCGGAATCAACTAGAAATTTTTGGGATCAGCTTTTCTCAAGGATATCTATTGACCCATGAATAAAACGAGGTGTTGGATCACAAATGCTCCTTTAACAAATAAAAATTGATGGATGTTGATGTATCTTGACTGGAAGATCCTTGATGGGGTTTCTTTTACGGTCTTAAGAATTTGATGTCAAATATTGTTTTATTTGAGGTTCAAGCATATGTTAGCACATTTTTTGAAGAGCGTCCCCAATTTGTCCAAAAAAAATGGAAGATTTTTTAACCTGTGGCATTGGTAACTGGCTATAAACTCGACTGTGAATGGTTAAGCTCGAAATGTCTCTGTGTCACAAACGAAGGAATTTGTAATTAATAATTATTAGCGGGGATACCCGATATACTTCAACGGCTGCTGTAAACCTCCTTCCAATATGAAATCGCCGGGAAATACGCCATGTACGTGTCTAACCTCATCCATTAGTTTTTATTGGTTTCAGGCAAGTCAGTTAAGAGATTAATCCTTCTCGAGGTGGCACTACTTCACAATGGATGGACATAAACGTAGCATTTCCAGCTCTTGCCATTAGTCCAATCTGGGATCCCATTCTAATTAACAAAATCGCTTATTTTATGATAAATCCGCATTGCCCTTAGCTTCTCGTTGGCAGTATAGGTTTCCTAGACAATACCACGTAACTGTGCAAATATTCAACTTTTGTGAAAATTGGCGCTCTTCAAAAATAGGCCTTATTGCTTTAATAATGCAAGGCACAAAATTTAACATTTGGCACATATGCTTCAATGGATTTTGACAGAACTTGAATAAAATGACCCTTCTTGCTTCAATGGATTATGACAGAACTTGAATAAATTGACCCTTCAAAGGATGAGTTGCATGAAAAAAAGCAAATTGTGTTTTCTATATCTAAAATGGCAGAATTAAAAATTCATTTTGGTATTCCTGCGCCCCTTTTAACCCTTCCCGCGGCCCATTACCAGTGGCTGGGGGATATTTGTCATGAACAGCAAGGGGCGTAGCCAGCCCGGTGGTCCAGAGGGTGCATTTCCCCGCAGTAGGTGAACACATGTCCTGATCACAAGCAAACATTTCCTTTCGCAAGGTTAAAGAATCCAAAAAGAGGGCTGATTTAACATAACTATCCGTGTTTATTTCCGATTTCGCCTCAAATTAGTTTTCAGAGGGGGCACTCTGCCCTCTCGCCCGCTCTGCCCCTACCTGGCACGCCCCTGATGAACATGTCCATTTTTTTGGTTCACGTAGTAATGCTTCCCTTGATTCATTCACTTTAGTTAACTGATAATGCAAAGTACACCCTTAACCAGAAACCTCTTCATTTCCCCAAGGACTTAAAACCTCTACGTTTTCTTCACTTCCCCTCCCCGGGGGGCCACTTGTATTCAAAGGTGGATATGAATGCATTAGCAAGAAAACGCATAAAAGGGTATCTTTTTTTCTCAACCGACGATGTATGCGCGTCATTGATTAGGGTGTCAAAAACAGCAAATTGGAAAAAAGGGTATGTTTTTTTCGTACCCTTAATTTGCAGATGTACGCGAATCATAATCATAAAACATTGAAGTTGGAAGTAAGCAACATGACAAAGCCATTTTATAAGTGTATATTATCAACACAATGCCATTGATTACTTGTTTACTGTGCAAAAACTGACAAAAGACAAAATGCTTGTTTGGGGTATTTTTTAGTCGGTGAAATACTTGTTTAGGTTGCATTTTTGAATCCATGTTCACACATCATATCCACCGTGAATACAACTGGCCCCCCGGGCTTCCCCTTCAACTTGAAGGGGTGAGGTTCGAACTCCTAGACACAACAACCAACTGTGCAGACTTGACCTCCAAGTTTGTATATCTTCGCCTGCATCACATACTTCCGTATTTTTACGCAAACATGTTTGTCCGATAATCGCAGTTCAAAATCCTACTACCGCTACATTTATGTCTAATACTTAAACGAAGCATAAAAGAACATCTAGACTTTACTGTTTTTGAAGAAAACATTTTAAAGTCCATACAAGGGTGTCCCAGAATGATTATTACCCATCGATAACCCAAAATGTTTTATTTTTTTCCATAGAAAATCAATCATTAGTAAGGGCTGGTACTATCCACCTTCATTATATGTACCTTTATAAGAATTTTGAATCGTGAAAGCGGACTAACCAAAGTGAAAATACAACTCAATTGTGTTTGAGGTGCTTATTTCATCCTTTGGGCTAAGTGAAAAAGTATGTTTACTTTTACCCCTCTTCCTGTCAGCTTTTTACAACATGCTTTAGTTCCTTCGGGAATTCGTTATTAACATTCAAAACGTGTGATTGTGGTACCAATTGAGAGCTGTTTTCCTCCTTTTTTCCTTCGTACCAAAATGAGTACTAATATGCCCAGTACGACTCAAAAGGATGTCAAAACCTCGTCTCGACATAAAGCGCGGTGTTTGCCACACAGCATTTAGACCTATTCTCTTTTTGGTACTTTTCTTCAGAGTAAAGCACTAAAACTCTCTGTATGTATATAAAAGCTGTCCTTTGCCAGGGTGATTTAGATCCAAACAGCTAAAAATCTGATAGTCTTCATATTTTGGTGCAAATATTGAATTTTCGCATATTGTGAACTTGTGTTTTCTGAAATTGACAATATTTGCTGCCTAATATCTTTATGACGTCACTTGATGCCATAAAGGGCATGCTGGTTCTTATCTTGGTAATCAAGGAAAGGAATTACGCATGCTATCTATTGGTACCAAACTCAAAATGTATCAAGTGCTTAATAAGAATTTCGAAAGATGAATATTGTTGATGCAAAAAGGCTTGGTACGTCGAGGGATAACACACCATGCATTTTTTGGGTCCGTTGGCCCAAAGGATGATCAGCACCTCTAACATCAATTGAGTGTATTTTCAGCTTTGGTTAGTCCGTTTTCACGATTCAAATTCTTATTAAAGGTTACAGTATAATGAAGTTGGACATGTAAACCAGCTTACCTAATGTTATTGAGTTTCTATGGAAAAAAATAAAACATTTTGGGTCTCGATGGGTACTATCATTCATTGGGACACCCTGTATAAACCCATAATCTAATTTAAAACTACAATAATTATTATCTTAATAGGCTACAAAGTTATAAGTGTGTATGGTGAATCACAAATATGTATATTGCCCCAAATACAACACATATTACACCGTTGTTTTTCAATATACCAGAATAGATCAGTAGTTAAAAACTTGTTTACGAAAGAATGAAGGAAATACGTCAAAATAGGTTTGTATGTGAAATCGTTTATTTGGGGATCGGCAAAACAACGCTCTATAAAACATGTGTAATGACTGGAGATTTTAAAATACGACAGTATGTGAAATCCGATATGATTTTGAGGAAAATGACAAAAATTATTAATTATAAACTACTTAATTAGCATCCCCACATTTTGAAACTTTTGTGGATGGCAAAGAACCGATGAATAGTAACATTAGGGGGCGAAAGTTCGGAAAAACCTCAAAAATTTGAAATACGACAGTATGTGAGCGGGCGATGATATGTGTGTGGACTTTAATTTCTGATTTCTAGTATGCTTAACATCCTGTTTTCTTGCCAGACACAACTTGCGAAAGCAGATCGTTATTCCCGAACATAAAGAATGCTCAGCTAGACCCCAGAGGACAACCAACAATATGCACCCATTGGTAAGACTCTGATATTAGCTAGGTTTTCTCGATATTAATAGGATTGTCAGAATGTTTAATTGAAAATTTGTTTTATGTTAGAAATTCTTTACATGTTTTTTTTTTTCTTTATCCTTTTATCCACTTGAAAAGCAGCGGGGGATATTGCGAGGGTGCTAATGTCGTGGTTTGTGTGTGTGTGTGCGGTGTGGGGTCCCTGTGGTGGTGTGTGTGTGGTGCGAGTGTCCAGTTCGAGTGTGTGTGTGTGTGGTGAGAGAGTGAGTTTGGTTCGGATTTCGTTTTTTGCTTCTCCTTCGAAAAGTTCCGATTGAAACCAGACTTGTGTTAAGTGTCAAACTGGGTCTTCATATGTGGATGATCCAAAGTCATCTGATATTCAATGGGGGGTTTTTTTTCGCAGACTTCCATTTTGGTTATATTTTGGTCAGTTTGTGTTTTCAGGTCTCCTTCGAAAAGTTTAACTCCATTTAACCAGACTCAGGCCCTTCGCCATGGGGGGGTGTGGGGGGTGCACCCCCCCAGCGCTCCTCAAAAAGAGAAAAAGAAAAAGGTAAGAGAGAGAAGGCAAATAGAAAGAGAAAAAAAGATGGAAAGATAAGAGGTTCAAAGAACGAGAGAAGGGAAGTATATGAAACAAAAGGAGGACAACATCAGAACGCATGATATTGAACTCCAGACTTCATAACTCCAATTAGCACAAATATTTGTCTTCCTCCCCCTCAAGCCAAATTTAGTTTTGTTCCAAGCCCCTAACCAACGGTAATCATGAATTGTTAATGTGCCCACAGTACTTGTGATCAAAATATGTAACTAAATTTTGAGAAAACACTAGGGGAGCCATGGGCAACATTCCCCACTTTGGTCTACAGTAGTGGCCTATATGCTAGGGGAATTTTCAGTCGGGAGCTTAAGTGGTCAAGACAAAAATTGGTAGGGATCGATCCCCTAGCCCCCAGCACCAAATAGCTTATGGTCTACTGGCTGTCATTTGAATTATTACTATACTTAACCCGTCAAAAACATTTCTTATAATATCTAAAATCCAAGATCTCCGGGGCTCCGCCCCCTGGACTCCGGCAGGTGCTCTGCTCATGCACCGCATCCGTTAAAGACATTTGCGCTAGGCTATAATGTCATGTGTATAGATCCCCTTCGGCGGTACAAGCTTATACTTCCCGGTATCATGATCATGTTAAAACCGTCTTTTCTTTGTCATTGGTTACCATTTACCCTCAAAAAGTGGTAATCTTGAAGGTTCTGAATAGCTGAAATCAAGAGCTTCCGGGGGCTTGCCCCCTGGACCACCAGAGAGCTCTGCTCGCTGCCCACACCCATTAAGACCTTGGCGCTCGCTAATGCATTCCTCTTCGGCAGTACAAGCTTATAGGCCTACATGTATACTGCCCGTCTCAGTGAGCAAAATTAGAAACCATGTCTTTACCTCGGGTCTTTACTTTGAATGGTTACTATTTATCCCTCAAACAGTGGTCATTTTGTAAGGTTCTGAATAGTTTAAATCCAAGAGCTTTCCGGGGCGTCCGCCCCCGGACCCCGGCAGGGGCTCTGCCAATGCACCCCGCACAGGGGTCCCTAACTTAATCTGCCCCTGTACCCACCCGTTCAGGGCTTTCCGGTTTGCTCCCGTTTTGTGTGCAAGCACACTTGCAGAGGCAGTTCAAACGATCAAGAAAATGGTCTGTAATAGCATCGAGGCATCTACTTTAGGCATTCCATGGCCCTTGAAGTGGTCCCTACCCCGGCGCGTATAGTTTGGATTTGTTGTTATCGCTCACTACGCTTCCAAGACTCTTACTGCCGCAATATCATTTCTTCTTCAGTTCACACCCCCCCTGACAACTTCTAGCGACGGCCCTGACCATACTTGGGGTTAAGGTGCAATAGGGGTTCCTTCATATGATGTCAGAGGTCGTGGACCAAGGTCCTTCTGAGTTATGTTCCAGACTGTCATATTGTCAGGGGGTGACGCAAGTATTTTTAGATTTTGGTTGAGGCTAATATCGGTCGCCATTATATGGTGATGCAGGTTGTCGCAATCTGTGTTTCTTTTGTCGATGCAATTCGGTCACTTTATAGGGAGGCAGGTGTCTCAATCTGTTTCTTTTTGGTTATTTACCGTAGACCTTGCGTGTGGTATTGTGCCGAAAATATTTTTAATCCATATGAATCATGGTCACAGTGTGTTAGTCATTTGACCAAGGCCAAAAACTGCCTTTCAACACAGTTTCAAACTACTGAAATAACTAAACAATACAACTGTAAACTTGATTTTAAAGTGTTTCAGTTAATAAATCACATTTGAATTGCTATGATTAGATATCAATACTTAGCAATTAATATAGTGTAATAAAATTAGGGTTATGAATGAATCTACTACCTGGTGTGTGCCACGACCAGGTTGTAGCAAGATTACAACTGAGATCAGAACTTACAAATAGTCCTGGCGAATACTCCAGCATAAAACTTCCAATAGCGGACCGTGTCCATGGACCAGTGGCGAAACCAGACCTTTGCGAAGTTGGGGGGCAGAAGGGGTGCGATGCATTTTCTGAGGGGGCGAAATTGGGTCCTTCTCCATAGACACTGTACAAACGGTCAGTTCATTTGTGGGGGCTGGCGGGGGGGCTTGGCTTCTGAGCAGGGGCTTGTGACCCCCTTCCCCCCGCTGTTACACACTGCCATGGACGACTTGTCCTTACTGAAGATAGTAGCTCCTTATGACTCCTGAAGCTCAGGAAGGTCAACGTTAATAGAAAGTCCAAAAGTGCTGTATCTTGTTTATCCTTTGATAACTCAGAGGCCACCAAATACAAAACCGAAGACGGCTACACAATTGGACGACAACTATTGGAGCTGGAGACTATGAACAACGTCTCCACCATACCATGCAAGACCAGCGTGTACTAATGACTACAATTATTTCACTGTCACTATTATGAGATCTCTCTCTCTCATCAACTTGAGTAACTGGATGTCACTCCTACTTGGAGCAAAAATGTTGAAAACTCTCACTGCATCTCCCTCTCAGGCACTTATATAGCCTCTAAAACAACTCCAGGATTTGCTATGAGTCATGCACTAAATAAGCACATTCACATGATTCCTTGACTTACTGAATTTCTCCATTATTACCCATACACTTCTCCTGACTGTTACATGTAGTAATGTGCCACCTATAGTTTTCATCGTGGATACACTCTCTTGTAAATTCCACTCAGTTGAGCAATTTCTTCTAGAATCTCTCCTCTTTCAAATGTTCTATACACAACCAGATATGGACACCACCCAGTATTTTATATCATTTTACTTAGATTAATGTACAATATTTATGATCTAATTTATAACTTCAACCCACTGTTTACTGACAGTTATTCTATCTATGGCTCCTTTACCAACCTTGCCTTGTTACTTAATTTTGTAATAGTGGCCGTGGCTAGTAATACGGAGTTTGCCGCTTCGAGTTTACATTTTTTTTTTTTCAACAGACGAGGTGTACGCGAGTACATTGATTAGGGTGTCAAAAACAGCAAAAATATGAAAAAAAAAAGGGGATGTTTTTTCGTACCCTGAAATTTGCAGATGCGGAGATAATAATCATAAAAAAAATTGTAATTTGGAATAAAGCAACATGAGCAAAGCCAGTTTATAAGTGTGTATATTATCAACACAATCATTGCTTACTGGTTTAAGGTAGCAAAAACTGACAAAAAGACAAAAAATGCTTGTTTAGGGTAGGTTTTTAGCGCGGTGGAAATACTCTTGTTTAGGGGCATTTTGCGAAGTCCTATGCTCCACATCATATCCACCTTTGAATACAACTGGCCCCCCGGCGCTTCCCTCTTCCAACTGACAGGGGTGGGTGTAGGAGGTTCGGAGGAGGAAAACTCCTAGACACCACCAAACTGGGCTACTTGACATCCAAGTTTGTAATACGTCGCCCACATCACCTACTGTCGTATTTTACCAAACATGTTTTCCGAGGGAAAATCGCAAGTTTCAAAAAATCTACCCGCGACATTCATGTTATACGGTTTAATACAACGAAGCATAAAGAAAGAAAACATCTAGACTTTACTTGTTTTGAAGGAAGAACATTTTAAAAAGTCCACTATAAACATAAAGTCTAATTTAAAAACTACAATTATATTATCTTCAATTAGCTACAAACGTTTATAAGTGTGTATATGTGAAATCAAAAATAATGTTATATTGCAAATACAACACCATATTACACCGTTGTTTTTCATATACATAAAATAGATCAGTATTGTGAAAAGCTTGTTTACGAAAGTTTGATGGAAATACGTCAAAATATGTCTGTATGTGAAATCGTTTATTTGGGGATCGGCAAACAAAAATACAACGCTATATAAAACGTGTTGTGTTGTAAATGAATGGAGATTTAAAAATACGACAGTATGTGAAATACCGATATGATTTGAGGAAAAATGACCAAAAAATATATAATTATAAAAATTAATTAGGCATCCTCACATTTGAAAACTGGTGGAGGCAAGAACGCGGAATGAAAATAAGTAAATTAGGCGGAAATTCGGGAAGAATACTCAATAAATGTGAAATACGGACAGTTAGTGATGCGGGCGATGATATGTGTGTGACTTTAATTTCTGATGTGTCTAGTATCTTAACATCCTTTTCTTCTTGCAGAAGGAAACAACTGTGCTGAGAAGAGATCGTTATTCTCGAGGAAGAAAAGGCTCAGTAGAACCGAGAAACCAAAAAATAGGCACAAATTGTGAAGACTCTTGATAATTAGTAGGTGTTTTCTAGATATTAAATTATGATTGTCAGAAATTTAATTAAAATTTGTTAGTTAAAAGTATTTACATGTTTTTGTTTTTTCTTTATTCCATTTTATCCACTTGAAAGAAGGGGGATATGCGGAGGGTTGCGAATGTCCGGGTGTGTGTGTGTGGGTTGTGGGGTGTACCTGTGTGTATGTGTGTGTGTGAGAGGTCCATGTGCGAGGTAGTGTGTGTGCGTGGTGTGTGTGTGGTGAGAGAGAGTGAGTTAGTGAGTATTAGGATTTCGTTTTTGCGTCTCTTCAAATGTTTAAAGTACCGATTGAACCAGACGGGTGGTTAAGGTGAAATGGGGGTTCCTTCATATGTGGATTGTGCAAACGTCATCTGAGATCATGTTCCAGACTTCCAGTTGGTTAGATTGGTTAAGTGTTTGTTTTTCAGGTCTCCTTCGAAAAGTTTAACTCCGATTTAAACCAGACTCAGGGCCCCGTCGCCATGGGGGGTGTGGGGGTGCACCCCCCCAGCGATCCTCAAAAAGAGAAAAGAAAAGGGAAGGAGGAGAAGGGAAAAGGAGAAGGAAGAAAGAGAAAAAGAAAGATCGGAGGGAAAGAGAGAGCAAAGAAAGAGAGAAAGGGGAAGTAAGAATGAAACAAAAGGAGGACAACATAGAACGCATGAGATTGAACTCAGACTTACATAAATCCAATTATCACAAATATTTGGTTCCCCTCAAGCCAATAGTTTTGTTCCAAGCCTAACCAACGGTAATAATGGTGAATTTTAATGTGCCACAGTACTTGTGATTCCAAAATTGTGTAAAATAAATTTGAGGAGAAACACGAGGGGAGCCAGGGCTCATCCCACGTTTGGTCTACCAGTAGGGGGCCTATAGGCTAAGGGAATTTATCAGTCGGGGAGCTGAAGAGTGGCATACAAGAACACAAAAACAAAATTGGTTAGGGGGTCGATTCCCTAGCCCCCAGCCACCATAAACGGTATAGGGTCTACTGGCGGTCATTTGAATTAATACTATACTTAACCCTCAAAATTTAAGATTTCTTATAATAGCTAAAATCCAAAGGAGCTTTCCGGGGGCTCCGCCCCCTGGACTCCGGCAGGGGCAGGGGCTCTGCTCATGGCACCGCATCCGTTTAAGACATTGGCGCTAGCTATATAATGTGTATAGTTACCCTTCGGAAGGTTGGTACAAGATACTGCCCGTATTCAGTGAGCATGTTAGAAAACAGTCTTTTCTTTGAATTGGGTACAATTTCCCCCTCAAAAAGGGGTAATCTTGAAGGTTCTGAATAGCTGAAATCCAAGAGCGTACGGGGGCTTAGCCCCTGGACCCCCCAGAGAGCTCTCTCCTGCACCACACCCACTTAAGACATTGGAGCCGCTATATGCCAATTTCTCCTGGCAGTACAAAGATTATAGGCCTACATGTATACTGCCCGTCTCAGTGAGCAAAGTTAGAACCAGTCTTTACTCGGGTCTTTACTTTGGAAGGGTTACTATTTATCCCTCAAACAGTGGTCATTGACGGTTTCTGAATAGTTAAATCCAAGAGCATTCCGGGGGCTCCGCCCCATGGACCCCGGCAGGGGCTCTGCCCTATGCACCCCGCCAGGGGCCCTAAATTAAGCACCAGCGCCCCGGTACCCCCCCGTTCAGGGCTTTCCGGTTGTGCTACGGTTTGTGTCAAGGTACTTGCGGTATGCAGTTCAAACGATCAAGAAAAAATGGTGTGTAAGAGCATCGAGCATCTACTTAGGACAATTTCCAATGGCCCTTAAGTTGGCCCGAACCGTTGAGCGGTTGTTGTATTGTTTACTTCGCTCATACGCTTCCAGGACTCTTACGGCAGCCAATAACATTTTTCAATTCACACCCCCCCTGACAAAGTCTAGCGACGGCCCTGACCAGATTGGGGTTTAAGGTTGAATAGGGGTCCCGTCATATGATGTCAGAGGGTCGTGGACAAAGGCCTTCTGAGGTCACGTTCCAGACTGCCATCTTGCCAGTGGGGTGTGAACGCAAGATTTTAGATTTGGTTGATGCTAATATCGAGTCCATTTATAGGGTGAAGCGCCAGCGTTGGCGCAATCTGTGTTCTTTTTGTCGAGGCTGATATACGCGTCCATTATGGGTGAGGCAGGTTGGACGCAATCTTGTGTTTCTTTTGGTTAATTACCGTAGACCTTGTAGTGGGGTATTGGGCCGACGGAAATATTTAAAGTCACATATTAATCATGGTCACAGTGTGTTAGTCAATTTGACCAAGGCCAAAAACTGCCTTTAAACTACAGGTTCAAACTACTGTCATAAACAATCACGTAAACTTGATTTTAATTGTGTTCAAGGTTAATCACAATCATTGATATGATTAGATATACAATACTTTACAATTAAATATAGTTGTAATTAAAGTTATGGTTAATGATTAATCTACACGGGTGGTGTTGCCACGAACCAGGTTGTAGGCAGATTACTAACTGAGTGCAGAACTTACAAAATAGTCCTGGCGAATATACTCCAGCATTAAAACTTCCAATAGCGGACCGTGTTTGTCCCTGGGACCAGGGCGCGAAACCAGACCTTTGAGAAAAGGGGGGGGGGCAGATTTTTTGGGGGGGGGCGAGAAAGGGTGCGGAGGGCCATTTGCTGAGGGGGCGCAAGGGGGCCTTCGCCCTCGACCCTGTACAAAAAGGTCAGTTCATGTGGGGGGGCTGGAGGGTGGGGGGATGGGCGTATGTCCCCTTTAAGCAGGGGCTTGTGACCCCCCTTTCCCCCGCTGTTACACCCAATGCAGGGACGACTTGTCCTTACTGACAGAAGATAGTAGCTCCTTATGACTCCTGACGTCAGAGGTCAGTTCTAATATAAAGTCCAATAGTGCTGTAGCTTGTTTAACCTTTGATAACTCTGAGGCCACGAAATACGGAAAACGAAGACGGCTACACAATCAGACGACAACTATTGGAGCTGGAGACTATGAACAACGTCTCCACCATACCATGAAGACAGCGTGTACTAATGACTACAATTATTTCACTGTCACTATTATGAGATCTCTCTCTCTCATCAACTTGGAGTAACTGGATGTCACTCTACTTGGAGCAAAAATGTTGAAACTCTCCCTGCATCTCCTCTCTCAGGCACTTATATAGCCTCTCAAACAACTCCAGGATTTGTCTATGAGTCATGCACTAAATAAGCACATTACATCATGAGTCTTGAGCTTACTAGAATTTTCTCCATTATTGACCCATACACTTCTCCCTGACTGTACATGTAGTAATGTGCCACCTATAGTTCATCAGTGATACACTCTCTTGTAAATTCCACTCAGTTGAGCAATTTTCTAGAATCTTCTCCGTCTTTCCAAATGTTCTATACACACCAGATATGGACACAAACCAGGTAATTTTATATCATGTTACTTAGATTAATTTACAATTATTTTATGAGCTAATTTATAACTTCAACCCACTGTTAGCTGACATTATGCTATCTATGGCTCCTTTACCAACCTTGCCTTGTTAGCTTAATTTGTAAGAGTGCCGTGCTAGTAATACGGAGGTTGCCGCTTCGAGTGTACATTTTTTTTTCCAACCTGTGGGAGCGCTTGCCATCCCAGGGAAAAATTAATAAACATATGTTTACAGCTGTTTGACCCTATGCAAATTGTCTCTTTTTAATTTGTAGAAGAATTTGACATTCACTCTGAGCTAGTAAATCTCAAGTTCCTTTGTACAGTTCAGTAGCTTTTTCATTCACAATGTATTTTATAAAATACAACCTTGTTTTTTTGGTATTGATATCTGATCCGATCACACAATGTCATTTCATGTCAATGTATGTGCAAGTACAACCCACTGAACTGTTGTCCTTTGTAGATGAGCTGATTGTAACTCCATAGTGATTTGGTTTTATTCTGTGGTTGTGACAATAAAGACTTTCAAACAGCTGTGTGTTCTCACTGACTTAGAGGTGACCCCAGCTTATAATCCTATTGTAAATCATATACCATGGCAGTGAAATTCATTGGACTCATCAGATTAGACCAGGGTTTCCCAACCTTTTTGACCATAGAGACCCCATTTTTTTGACACCTATATAGCTTGAGGCGACCCCATTACTCAAAATAATATATTCTCAAAAAGTAATTTGACCAGTCAAGAAAAAAAATGAAGGTGTTGTGGAGAGGCATGTCAGTGGCAAGCCAAGTTTTCAAGCCAGGGGAAGGGGCAACAAGGCCGCATATATCTACCGAAAACTCGGAATCTACTGACAGCAGGGAAGTTATGGGCAATCCTTAACAAGGTGCCAAAGAGAGATTTCAAGTCGTCCACATTTTCTGTGATATGTAGTGATTTGATAAGATTAAGACGTGCAATAGATTCCCTACCATTTATGTGGCTACAGAATAACTTAACTTTTAAAATGGAAACAAAAAGGTTGATTTGCATATGGCATTAATTCATAGAAAATCATAGGCTGAATTTCGTATTTGCTCCTATACAAAATTAGAAAAAAATCTACAAATTTACGGTACCAGAGAATCAGTTCTCAGCCTAATCGTTTCAGATGGGGATTTTTTCACAGAAAGCTTTACACCTAGTGCAAAAATCCGAAAATTTTCATATTTTGACACATCTGTTATTTGAAATCTATCGTGAACCTTTAAAATTAAAAAACAGAATCTAATGTACCAATCCACTCCAGTGAAGAAGCAACTTCGCTTGTAGCATTCCAAGGATATGGTGTTCCCCATTCCTAAAACAAGCGTGTAAAAATAATTTAATTAAATGAGTTAAATTTTGGTCTTTGAACAGCCCTGTAAGTGACAATTTATGATGATGTAGAATTCGTCGCCCGCATCACATACTGTCGTATTTCACATTTTTGAGGTTTTTGTGAAATTCCGCCTACTTACTTAGTTCATCGAGTTCTTGCCATCCACAAAGTTTCAAAATGTGAGGATGCCTAATTAATTAGTTTATAATTACTGATTTTTGACATTTTCCTCAAAATCATCATATCCGTGTTTCACATACTGTCGTATTTTAAAATCGCCATTCATTTACACGTGTTTGATATAGCGTTCTATTTTACCGATCTCAAAATAAACAATTTCACATACAGATCTATTTTGACGTATTTCCATCGTTATTCGTAAACAAGCTTTTCACATAGTGATCTATTTTACGTACATTGAAAAACAACGGTGTAATATGCGTCGTATTTTGCAATATATATTATTTGTGATTTCACATACAGACTTATAACTTTGTAGCCTAATTAAGATAATATAATTGCAGTTTTAAGTTGGATTTATGTTTTATATTGGACTTTAAAATGTTTTCTGCAAAACAGTAAATTCTAGATGTTCATATGCTTCGTTTTACCGTATAGACATGAAATGTCGCGATAGATTTTGAATTGCGATTTTCTCGGAAAACGTGTTTCGTAAAATACGACAGTATGTGATGTGGGCGACGAATTTATATTGGTATTTTGTCATGGGGGGGCAAACAAAGTTCGGTCACGGTGTGACCTTCTGATGGTCACACACGTGACCAAACTTTATTTGCCCCCCCATGACAAAATAACCAATCAAGATAAAGTGAAAACATTATTTTTTGTTAGGTTTGGACTCAAAAAGTAATAACCGATTGGTTACGTAGACAAAACAGCATTGGGATGAAAGTAATCATTTACCGGTTTTAGGTCACAAACGTGACGGAAGAATGGCCCATAATCAGGGCCGTACGCAGGATTTTATTACAGGGGTGCGGTCTTCGAAAAATTGGACCTTTTTGGAAAAAATGGACCTAACCCCCTAAAATGGTCCTTTTTTGGACGTTTTTAACATATCATCACCAAAAAATGGACTTTTTCGTCATAATTTCTCTAAATGTTGGACATTTTTATCAAAAAAATCAGCAAAAAGTGGACCTTTTTAACCTTTTGTGGAATTTGGGGGGGGGGTGCGACCGCACCCCCCTGCGTATGGGCCTGCCCATAATGTTGTTAAAGGTGTATTTCATGATCTGAGCACCTTTATTTTTGTGTCGTCTGCAAGAGGGCACATATGGATTGCTTTGGTAGTGTGCGTGTCTGTCTGTGTGTGTCTCTGTGGTCAAAATGTTAACCCTAAACCTAATTGCACGCTGTTCCCACATACATGCACACATTTCATGCCATTTGCATGTAATGGTCCTTGGGTAGGGCCCCACAGTTACCTGCTCACGAGTGGGATCAAAGGTCATCTAGAGGTCATTTCCCAAAAGTTGTCAGAATTATAATGCTTGGTGTATCTGGTGAAGTGGGATGGACTCAATACACCCTCTGTGGTCAAACAGCTGTGTGCCATTATTAAAGGCTGACTCAGAGATTTCGAAATATAATTTTTTTTGTGTAGTAATCAAAAATAGTCATCAAGAACTAAAGATGGTCACCTAAAATGCTTAATTCCAAAGTTAGAGATCAATCAGACTTTCCGTTTTCATGCAGTAAACATTTATATACTGCCATAGGATACCGTGTATAACAAAATTTCCGGATCCGGAATTTTAGAACAAAGTTGTGATTTTCTATACGAAGGACTTCGATTTGAGCTTAGTTATTTCACAGTGATTAGTATGTGGACAAGCATTATGTATGTGCAAAAAACTCGATTTGTTTGAAAATTGAGTGCGCCCTCTTTGGGAAATCTCTGATTTAGCCTTTAATTCACATTGTCTGCTTTGCAGCTTCTTCTGTCCAGTAATTATTTCATAAAATATAAGATATGATAACAGATGTCCAGCTGTCTAATGTATTCAAATTGGTGTTATTAATAATACTGTATTGCAGGAAAAGCTTGTGAAAGATATTTTGTATTCATATGATTTAACAGACTTGTTTGAACCTGCAAATAAAATAAACAGCAAAATTGAAAAAAAGAAAGTGGTGCAAAGATATTTAGAGAATAAAGGTATGATTTTGGGAACCGGTACTCTCTTTACGATGAATTGAAATGGCGACACCATTATTTTTGCGTGGAAGAAATCGGCATCCGGCCTCATTCTTCCACTTAAAATAATGGTATCGCCTTGGTTTCAATTCATCGTAAAGAGAGTACCGGTTCTCAAAATCATACCTTTATTCTCATTCTTAAACAGCTTTAACATTTAGGGTCATCTTTAACCCAATTTTGTGATACTTTACGGCTTAAATACAACAAGAAAGAACTGCCACCACCCAGTGATAACAATCGAACAACCCGTTGAATGCAACGAGATGCAACGTTGCCAGGCGCGCGCGAACGTAGCTAAACACAGTATGATGCGAGCACTTCAACCTAAAAATAACGTCAATACGCAGCGCGTACTATCTGGGTTCAATTGTGGAATTGAACCCAGGCATCAGCGAATGAAATTGCTTACATCTTCACAGCTGTTTAAGAATTGGCTATAGAGATTAGAAATTTCTGCATCTGTTCGCTGCTGCACAAATGCCTCAATTGGCTATCCCGTGCAGTTGGCACTTGCATGGGGACGTCAGCAAATTTTAACATTTGCATTGCTGACCAGGTGTTCTATATCATAAAAGTCCAGGTGATTTTTGAAAGTCTTTAGAGAATGGTGTTCAGTGAATATGATTAGGCAGTAGATTCCATTCAGGCAGTATCCTAGGATATAATGAGTTCTGGTAACAATTCTTTTTGGCTTACGAAGTAAGCCTTTAAGAGACTGCTGAGTGTAACACGACCTTGTAACACAAATTTTTGTAAGACAAAATATCAATATAGTCAATACTCTTGGTTCACTGTAGTTGTCTGGCACCTCTTTGCATGCATTGTTAATACTAATAGGGTCTCAACCAAGAAACAGGGAACCATTTTTTTGAAAGTCCAGGCTATCAAGGTTGGTAATTGTCAAGTGGTAAAGGTGCTTGTTCCAATTTATATCTATCATGTTCTCTACTTGATATGAGAGCCTGGCACCTGCACATGCGCCATATCAAGTACCATGGGAAACAAACCTGCGGTTTTGATGGTCGAAGCAATAATGCATATTGCAAAGCCCTATAAAAAACTGTGATAATATATAAAAGTTAACCATTAAAATGGCATTTTTTTGTTTATATCTTGGGAATGAAATGGATTTGAGGGCTCAAATTTCATGACAACAATGAGAAAAATATGGCCTTTCATCTGATATCAAAATTGATACTACTTCGTGGTAAATCAGGGGGGTCCCAAAGATGATCGGAACATGCACCTTTAATTATAAACTCAGCTTTACAATAAAAAACAAAGGACAAGCAAACAAATAGACAAAAAATCTACCAAGAAACTAAATAAGTCTATATTAAAATGTGAGGACTTAAGGACACTATTAATGATTTTCCTGAAAGAGTCAAAATATTTGAAATTTGCTTAAAATTGAAGGATAGGTCTGTAGAATTCTCATAAGTATTTTTTTCCAACTGGAGAATTTACAGAAAAGGAAGAAAATGGCAGAGTTCCAAGATAAAAATTTCCATTCAATTATGTGTTGTAGTAAGTGTCTGTATGGATCCTTAGGTTGCTTCTGGTCTTATCATTTGCATGTATCATGTTAGGATACCTGTACTTGTTACAGACTTGCAAAAATCTGATTTTTGATGATTTTTTTGATTTCCTGATTTAGCAAATCACTGATAGTGCCTTTAAGACTCGCATCCTTTAAAAAAAAAGCTTAGTAAATGTGATATTCACAAGTTAATTGCAACATATGAGAATGGGGGAGGGGAAGCAACACCCCCTAAATTTTGCCTCCTCCCTTTTTGTTCCCCTTGTAAAATTTGTGAAGAGCCCTGTATGCATAGGACATGTAAGATATCCATCTCCCTTAAATTTTTATGATTCTACTGCCATTTGATTTGCAACAAAATGATTTCTCTGTTGACCAATAATGTCCTGTATCAAAGTTAGCATGTTCTAATTTAACCTTCTGATAGTTTGCTATCTTAAGCAAATATCTTAGAGGGGGAAATCGAATCCTTAAAAGAATTGACATCCTATAAATCAGTAATTTCTAACAAATATCATTATATGACTTCCTTTTTTTTCTGCACAGTTGTTTGCCAAACAGTATTGATTCGACAATTATCAAGACGATTACAGAGTTTCCAAAGCAGAAAGGTAAGCCTTTCCAACTCTCAAACTTTAAAAAGTTTATTGATCAAAGCATTTTATAAAATAAGACTTGATGCTTCAGAGCATATTTGTGTCATGTAGTAAAAGCACAGATTTGAGCCAAGCAGATTTTTTACCATGGCATAATATGAGAAAAAATTATTCATAGAAAGTGATAAGGAAACAAGGAGTTAAAGGAGCATTTCATGATCCACAACCTCGTCCCCCCGACTTACCTTAAAAAAGTTGAGATTTTTAAATCATCTGAACCGTTGGCCTTAGTAATCCATGTGTACCTAATCTAGTATCCAAATTTGGTCATATCTGTAAGAAATTTGCGATTTTGTATTTTCTGTCCATAAACAGACGGAAATTGCAGCACAGAGTAGCCCATGGGACTGTGGGAAACAAGCAAATTGCTCATAACACAAAACCACAAGATTGGAATTAACTCAAATTTTGTGAATAAGCTTTTCTCAAGGATATTCAGTGAACATTGAATAAAACAGAAGTGGAATCACGAAATGTACCTTTAATTAGGAACTACAAATTTCAGAGGTTTTGTTTCTCAAATTATACCACTATGCCAAAAAGAAAGAAATCTAAAGGGTAAGGTGATCATTTTGGCATGGAATGACTCAAACTCAAAATTTTCTCTTTCTATCAAATTTACAAGATCAAGTTCCTACTATATCTATAAAATATTAAACATACTCATTTACATATAGCATTCTATATTTTACTCTTTTACATAGGATGTAGATAGCAAAGTTAGGCTCATTCACCTCCTCGACAAAAGGAGAAAGAATTTGAAACGCCTGCGAAAACAAAACTTTGCACAATTTGAAAAAGTCAAGAAGGAACTGGGTATTGACTATGTCCCCGCAGGCAGATACGACTATTATCCCACAACCAAACGGATGGCAGAGAAGAAGGCCATCATCAAGGATGCATACGCAAAGAAGATAGCAGCGTTGAAGGTGTACATGGAGGAGAGGAGAGAGGCTCAGTTATTGGAGATTGCACAACTTAAAAAGGAACTCTGTATGGAATTGACTGAAGATGAACAGAAGCGGTTAGATAATAATGAAGAAGTAGAGGCGGCTGAAAAATAGGCATTTTAAAGGAAGCATACTGTGTGACTTTGTTTTTGACACAAAGCGGATTGACATGAACTGTAGTTGGCAGCTAACTATTACTACAGAACAGTATGGTTAGTAGCAGGGCCGTATGCAGGATTTATTTTTGGGGGGGTGCGGGACTTCGAAAAAGTGGACCTTTTTTTGAAAAAGTGGACTTTTTTGGTAAAAGTGGACCAAACCCCCCTAAAAATGTCCTTTTTTTGGACTTTTTTAACATGATCACCAAAACGTGGACTTTTTGTGTCAAAATTTCTCTAAATTTTGGACCTTTTTATAAAAAAATTCAGCAAAAAGTGGACCTTTTGCCCCGTATGTGGAATTTGGGGGATGCGGCCGCACCCCCTGCACCCCCCTGCGTACAGGCCTGGTTAGTAGTCTCAAAGGGAGTCCAACTTTAGACCCAGGTTTAAACCAGGGTTAGTCATACATGAGTGGACCTTCTTTCCTTTCAACATACTAAGAAAGTTTAAAATAATGGGTGAGAAAATTCCTCATGGATTGCCCGCTTCCGGCCATCCATGAGAAATTTTCTCACCCGTTTTGACACACCTTCATAGTTTGTTGGAAGGAAAAAAGTCCACTCATGTAGGACTAAATGTGGTCTAAAGAGACATGGGGACATTTCCAAAAAGAAGCGCCCTCAATTTTTTTCAAAGCCAGATTGTTTTGGATTGCTTACGAATGTATTAGATCACACCTGAAGTGAATAAGCCGAATACGCCATCTTTTTGTTATAAGATGATGATTTAGTATTTTCTGTTGTGCACGACAGAAAATCGAAGCATGGTTTTCTATAGGGATGATTACAATAGGAGGCAAGTTCAAAACAAGGTTTGTGGTTTTCTTTTGTACTTGTTTGTGCTATAAACCTCAGTAGGTGGTCTACAACCGATACAATGCAATTTGAGAGAAATTTGTATCCTAAAAAAAATATCATCCTCCTGTCACTTTAAACCCGGGTCTATTAGACTCCCTTTAAAGCAGTGGCGTAACCAGACCTTTGCAAATGAAAAAAAAAAAAAAAAAAAAAAAAAAAAAAAAAAAAAAAAAAAAAAAAAAAAAAAAAAAAAAAAAAAAAAAAAAAAAAAAAAAAAAAAAAAAAAAAAAAAAAAAAAAAAAAAAAAAAAAAAAAAAAAAAAAAAAAAAAAAAAAAAAAAAAAAAAAAAAAAAAAAAAACCCCCCCCCCCCCCCCCCCCGCTGGTTACGCCACTGCTTTAAAGGTGCAACAAGAGATTTCTAGTCATCCATATTTTCTGTGATTATGTAGTGATTTCATATAGATTAGCCACTTAATAGATTCCCTATTGTTTATTGGCTACAAAAATAACTTAAACTGAAAACAAAAGACAAGTTTTATAGGCATATATTTCAATAGAAAACATAGGTTGAATTTCCTATTTGCTCCTATACAAAATTAGAAATTTCAAAATTTTTGTATCAAAGAAACGGTTCACAGCTTAATCCTTTCAGAGGGGAATATTTTTGATAGAAAGCTTTACACCAGTGCAAAAATCATAATTTTCACATTTTTGAGGGACACCTGTTATTTGAAATCTCTCGTTGCACCTCTAAGAATACAAAGCCTATGAGTTCCATCATATTGCAGCATATCACCATCAATTTTTTTCCAAAACAGCAGCTAATTTCTGGAAAGCTGTGTGATGTTTAGGAAGGAATGATTCAAGGAACTCCTATGTTGCATTTCTATTTGTGTTAATTTAGTAAATTTTGAAGTTTCAAAATAATAATGGTTATGCATCTAAGAATATTTTGTCTACAGATACGTGTTTGTTTTTTCTATTATGAATCCAAGTAATAATGGTTAGGCCTACACTTCCACCAATTTTTTTATGTTTTCATGTAGCAGAATTATAATGGTTTAGTAATTAAAGGGGCATTTCATGTTCCACAGCCTCTTCCCCCAACTTACCTTAAACATCTCAAAGTGCCAAGACATACCTGCATGCCCTTCCATTGGATTATATATAACAATACAAACAGGTGTATAGTATCACCACTATAGTACATTGCATACAATATAGCTTTTTCTTAAAAAAATGAAAAACATTCTCTACGCTTTTCAAAATTGGCAAGACGCGGCAATATCGATTGCAATGGATAGTGATGTAACTTACGGACTACGATTAATGCCCTTTTATCTGGGAGGCCATATTGTATGCAATGTGGTGATAATATACACTGTGGTATTGTTAATCAATCCATGGAAGGGGATGCAGGTTATGCCTTGGCACTTTGAGATTTAATGTCCCTTTATTGTCCCGCCGAAACGAAGTTCGGGAGGGGACTATAAAAGCGCTCCGTCCGTATGTTCCCGCCGTTCCGTTCAGTCCGTATTCTT
Source organism: Ophioderma brevispina (assembly GCA_023653785.1). Taxonomy (NCBI): domain Eukaryota; kingdom Metazoa; phylum Echinodermata; class Ophiuroidea; order Amphilepidida; family Ophiodermatidae; genus Ophioderma; species Ophioderma brevispina. The sequence continues at coordinate 21,358 of JAMKCH010026286.1, forward strand.
CCGTATGTCCGTGATAAAAAATGTTACCCGGGAAACATTTGGATATCTTTTTTCTGGATGAGCTTAGGGAGCCAAAACTTGGTATATGAGGAGGGGATAACCCCATACCACAATGTAATCATTCCTCCCAGGTCTCCCTGGGTCTGTTCAGGGGTAGGTAGGGAAAAAAGGTCAAGGGGGGGAAGGGAAAAGGTCAAATTGCCAAGAAAGTCAACATGTGTACAATTTATCCTGGAGTTCTGATAGGGATACGATGAGGTAACTTGGTGGAAAAGAAGCAGGTTGATGAGTTCTTCAAACTGATTAGATTTTGGGTGTAAAATATGCTAATTAAGTATTAATTGGCATAATTTATGAATTTTTCCCGCAAGGTGTGTACAAGTTTTTCTGGAGTTTGTAGGCGTTATAATGAATGTTGTAAGTGGTGGAAGAGAGCGGCTGAGAGTGTTGACCTGATTAGATTGGGCGATGTTATTTGAGTTCATGTGGGGCATTCTTTTGGGTTGCTAGCCTGTTTACATTTCTTGAAAAATGTGAAAATACGTAAAATCAAGTTTCGCCGCTTTCAGACCCCGTATGGGTCCCAAATTTAAAATGGTCACATGAGTTTTCAAAAATAGTGTTGCCAAATTGAGTAAATGATAATATTTTACTAAATTTAGTGATTCAGGGAATTTTGCATGATGGAATTTTCAAGATTTCTTGAGTCATTTACCAAAAAAGATCAACCATCTTTCAAGTTATTTTTGCGAGCTAGGGATGGCAAAAATTAGGGTGGCTGGGGCAGTGCAGTTTTAGATGTCACTTAGGGATCGCGATTCGGCGGGGACTATTTTACGCATCGGTAAAATACGATTTCCGACTTGTTCTGGGAGCTATACGGTACTGCAATGTTACTATTTAGTGGTGATACTATACACTGTTTGTACTGTAAATGTATTGTTCCATTCAAAAGTAATTGTGTATGGGCGTTTTAAGTGAGATAAGACTTGTTAATAAGTTCCCTCTGTGGGAGAAAAACATTGGAAAAAAAAAAAAAACTGACCTCAAACAATTGAGATTTTTATTCAATGAAACTGCATGGCATTAATATAGTATGTGTGCCTAATTCTCTGCATATTCGATTACTAAGAGAAATTCACAATTTTGTTCAATGTCTGTCTGGGTAGGGCTTGGACAATCGGACGGCACCGGGTACCCGCCCCGCCTTGAATTACTCAAATGTCAAGTTTAAATGTTAAAGGTTGCAACAGAGATTTCAAATACAAAGTGATCCTAAAAAACATGTAGAAACTTCTGATGTGGGTCTGCGTGTAAGGTTTCTGTCAAAAAAATATCCCATGTAAAGGATAGCCGAGACTGTTTCTTGGTACAAACATTGCAAAATTTATAAATTCCTATAGGAGCAAATACGAAATCAGCACTATTTCTATTGAAATATAAGCACCATACAAAATGACCTATTTTAAGTTATTTCTGAACCCAAATAAAGGTAGGGATCCAATGAGTGTCTATTTCTATGAACTCACTAAATATAAAAGAAAAAGATTGGATGAATTAAACTCTTGTTGCACCTTTAAAACCTTTTAATTTTGAGACTCCTTATAATACAATCTGCTTTACTACAGCAAAGGCCCATTGTGTATTGAGTACATCTCACAATGCACCAGTTTTAGAAATTTCACCTCCAAAGTTAGTAAACCCACAAAAAAATCCTATTATTAACACAAAAAACCCTGACTTTTCAATCATTAACCTACAAAGCATGTGTACTAGGTTAATTTTAGCATGATCATGAATGTCTTTTAGTTTTAAAATGAACACTTTTATCCTGAAGTATTACATATGTTGTTGCAGTACATTATAAGCATGTTGCAATGCATTATAGGGGTGTTAAGTCACCCCTCGCAAGGCACAGCCAGTATGAAGGGACATTCTAGAGAAAGTTTACTCCCATGACTGATTACCTTCAAAACTTCTCCCCATCTCCTAATTTCCCTTGGGAGGGTGCCGAAGGGCCAATGCACTCAAAAAGACACAAGTAGGTGTGCCTCTATTTAACATTCAATTTTAGTAAGTTTGTTTGACCAATAAATAATGACAAAAATGTTCAAGACTTGGGTTTGTGATGAAATAATTCAAAAGTGAGTGAAACAGATTTTGTGCACTACAATTGAGTTCCATTGGGGGCATTGGTGTTGAAATGCTGTGATTTGGGTACCGATACCCACCAAGCGAGTACACGCGGTATATAAGTCACATGAAAGTCCCAGACACTCTCCGGACAGAAATCACAACCACAGTGGCTATGGGGCAGTGCGATACTGAACATTCGTCATGATGTCTATAATTATCTTTCCCTGGAGATGGGCCAGCGCACGCAGGTTTGAAAAAAAACCCCAGGTGCGCTTGGCCGGATTCGAACCCGGCGCCTAGTATTTCCAGCACGACGCTCTAACCGAATGAGCTATTCAAGCTGGGTCGGTAGAAGAGCGATAGATAGCATCTATAGGTGTAGGTTCGAAAGGCGTCCTTCGCTTTCCGAGCGGATTGCATCAGAACTGTATATTAACAAATGATTATATTTGTTGTGAAATTTAAATACTTAGTTTTCCAGGTAGGACAAGATGTATATATTATAATCTTTCCCTGGAGATGGCCAAGGCACGATAGTGTTGAAAAAAAACCCTATCGCGAGGAAAGCGAAGGACGCCTTTCGAACCTAACACAACCTTATAGTGATATCTATCGCTCTTCTAACAGACACAGCTGATAGCCTCAGTCGGTGAGGGAGTCGTCATGTAATACGAAGGTTCGCCGGGTTCGAATGCCGGCCAAGCGCACATGGGGTTTTAACCCTATCGTGGTGGCCATTCCCAGGGGACAAGATTAATAATCTATAAATCCCTTGCTACTGGAGAAATAAGTATTAAAATTCAAAACAAATATATCTATATGTTAAATATACAGTTCTGATGCAATCCGCTCGGAAAGCGAAGGACGCCTTTCCGCACATAACACCTATGATTGATATCTAGCCTCTTTCTACCGACCCAGAGATAGCTCAGTCGGTTTTAGGCGTCGTGCATGAATACCGAAGTCGCCGGTTCGAGTACGGACAAGCGCACATGGGGTTTCAACACTATCGTGCGCTGGCCATCTCCAGGGAAAGATTAATAATAATAACATCCTTGTTCTACCTGGAGAAACTAAGTAGTTAAATTTCAAAACAAATGATAATCGTATATGTTAAAGATTACAGTATGATGCTTATCCGCTCGGAAAGCGAAGGACGCCTTTAGAACCTAACACCTTATAGATGATATCTATATCATCTTCTACAGGACCCAGCTTGATAGCTCAGTCGTTAGAGCGTCGTGCATGTAATACGAAGGTCGCCAGATCGGATCCGGCCAAGCGCCAGGGGGTTTTTTCACATAGTGCGTGGCCATCTCCAAGGGAAAGAGTATAATATATACATTCCGGTCTATGGAGAACTAAGTTAGTTTAAATTTCATACAGTAATGATATCAAAACCCACAGTCAGGACCAACTGAAATTTTAGAAGAGCCCTTCTTGAGTATATCTATGAACCAGAAACAAAATAGGTGCTAGGATAATGAAATGCACCTTTAAACACCTTTTGCTATTCTGTTTGTAAAAGGAAATTTATTTTTATGATTTCGATTAACGCATAAAAACCCTTAGTTTGCACCCCATAATCAAAGCTTCATCTTTTGTGTATTCGTCATGTTTAGATCAAAAAGGGAAAAGCTTTGCCATGAACCTGCATCTTGCAATCATCGCACATTCCCCGGCCCATTCCTCACACACCCCTTCTATGCATTAAAAAAAATGTGGATTTCGACAAAGGAGAGTAGCTCAAAAAATAACACATAACAAATGTACGTAAAAAAGAAATTCTAAATATATGTTACTTAAAAATTTGTATTACAAAATTCTTTTCAGCTGCTGGTGGTTTCATACATGTACATTGAGACCATGTATAAACTTTGTGCATTGGTTATTTAATTTTTATTCCATACCACAGGTTGTAGTGTACATTTCTCCTTGAATTTGAAGGCCAAGATGATAAACTAATGCAGTTAGAAATATAAATATTCAGTACTTGCACTCCATGTGCTGGATAGCTCCTGGACTATATACTCTGTTAAAAATATAGACCCAAAAAGTGGTTTCTCTACAGGTTCCCCCAAAAAAGACCAACCTAACGGGAAACAAATATTAAAAATATTCTTCGTTGTCAATCTTTGTTAAACTATGTAATGGTCTGAAGGGCCCTCCCTAATATCCTCCTATCCATAAACCCTCCTATTGGGGTCCCTAGCTCCAAGATACTCAATTAGTGAAAGGTTTTGGAAATTTCGTTATGGCACATTCACCACGGATAATATGTTTTATCTGGTAGTAGCAAAAAATTGTATGAAAGGCATGGGTTGGGTGCCATAACTTCACAGAACCGTGTTGAACAGATTAAGCATTTATGTTTTAATTAGGTAGTCGGTATTGATTGTAAAAAAGCAGCATTATTTTCTGAATAAAGTTAAATTGTTACACATATTGAGCCTGGTAACCCACCAACAGCATAATTTACCAATGAAGGGAGGTATGGTAAAATCGAAAAAAAATCAAAAAATAGGTTTTTGATAGTCTGAACCTAATATACTCTGTAAATGATCAGTCCGGAAGTAACCTAATAAGCCCAAAATTGGACATTTTAGTCATTACTGCCCATACGGACACTTTCTACAACACATAATTGAATGGAGATTCATATCTTTGAACACTGCCGTTTTCTTCTCTTTCTGGCAATTCTTCAGTTGAAAAAAGTAACTTAATAGAATTCTATAGACTTATCCTTCACTTTTAACCTATTTCTGCAAATTTCAAATATTTTGACTGTTTTGGGTGAATCAGTGATAGTGTCTTTAATCCTTTGAACACGGCAAGCGACTCCAGTTGCTCAACGATCAAAATTTGTCAAATTTTGTTTCAAAAAGGTCAAAATTATTAATTTTCCAGTGCATATTATCAGAATCAGCATGAAAAATGCATCTAAATTAGTCCAAACAAGCCTAGTCTTTGCTGATAATCTTTTTAGATGGCTTTCCAAATGACCTGCAAGTATTTGTGACACCATCTCTAAAGCTACTGACTTATGAAGTATAACGTATACAGAATTGGCCCGTGTCGAAAGGGTTAAGTTGACAACTATCATTGGACCAGAAGCTATGTAGAAACCATTTGTTTGTGTTCTCAGCAATTTCCAGGCTAATAGTCGCTTACCAAACAAGAATACAATAAATGAAACTTAGAGCTTAAAGAGACACTGGCACATTTGAAAAATAGTGCGCCCTCAAGATTTTTTAAATCGATATTTTTGCATGGTTGTAAAGCTTTTATATACAAAAGCCCTCACCCGAAATAATTAAGACCAATCAGCTTCCTTATGGGTAAACAGAACGATTTTCAGCAGAAGACGAAAATGGCTTTTAACACAAGAACACGCACTCCGTATGCATGTTTCTCACGCTATGCACAATGTTTGACCAGTCTATAACCTTTGTGGTTTTAATATCAGTGAGTACGTGTCAAAAATATTCATGTCATATACACATTTGTTGATTAAAAAAATGGAAAACTTAAAAGTTGGCCTACAAATTACCTGGGTGTCTTTATCCTCATTTCAATGTCCCTATCTGTTTTGGGGTATGTTATTTTAATGTTTAAAATATATCTATGTTCTTCCAATGGCTTGGACTATCATTTGAGAGCAAATTTAAGAAATTTCATATTTTGTGAAAATGTGCCAGTGCCGCTTTAAATAGGAACAGAGGCAACAATGAAAGATAAAGAACACCAAGAACACGGGGAAACGCGAACAATACCGAGTGTCTCAAAAAAAGAAAACCCGAAAAGCGCCCTCAATTTCACAAAGAGAAAAAAGTAAACCATATAGATTAACATCTGAAAAGTGCATTTTGTTAGGGGCTAAACTTTAGAATACCCTACCACATTATCCGCCGCGGAAGCCAAACCTTTTTAAAAACCCAGGCAACGGCGACAGCGTGAAGCCAAACCTTTTTAAAAACCCAGGCAACGGCGACAGCGCGAAGCTGTACCTGGGTTGTACCGTTGTCGAATAAGAACAATGTTAGTTATTTCAATTCCATTTAAATATGAACATGATAAGAAAACTATGAACATTTGAGTTTAAATTTAGTTGTTTTTTACGATTTTGGCATTTCCCGTTGTTTTCTTCAATAAAGTTGTTTTAAACCACGAACGTTCGAGTTTTAATTTAGATTGAGCTTGATTTGTTCTATTGTTTAGTTTGATTTGTTCTATTGTTAGCTTGATTTCTACTAATTTGGCTATATTTGGCCTTTTCCCGATATTTTTGGCTAATTTTGGCCTTTTCCGTTGTTTTTTAAATAAAGTTGGGAGTTTAGTTTTACATGTAACCCATGAACGTTCGAGTTTTAATTTAGATTGAGCTTGCTTTGTACTATTTTGAGCTTGATTTTTTACACTATTTGGGCTATTTTAGCATTTTCCCGTTGTTTTTTTTAAAATAAATTTGGGATTATTGTTATATGGTTTATACATCGAGTGTGAAGCTATGGTTTTATACGGGCAACGGCGACAGCGGCAACACCCCAGAACTCCAGGAGTTACATTTTTGTTCTTGTGCTTGCTTATCAAGTGGGCCCTGAGGGAAATAGTTAAATTTTAAATTTAGATTGTTGATTTTTACGATTTTGG
>JAMKCH010026287.1:0-18630 GCA_023653785.1 Ophioderma brevispina
CACAAATTAAATGCGGAAAAAAAATACTCGCGGCCGGATACCGATTGCCAGGTATTGACATCAGCTGCTTGTGGACTTGTATGGATTTCAGCAAATGTCTATTTCTGGCAGAAACTGCATTTAGAACATGTTACATCAATGTCCACCCATTGAACAAAAAACTTGGAGAATCAGCAGTAATGGGCTTATAATAAGAGCTCATTCACTTAAAGACTGTATGTTTGTTTCAAGGCCCAGAGAGAAGGTATGTATTTTGGATCTAGAGAATGATACCACATTCTCTGAAGGCATTCGTATGCCCTTTTATGCAGGGGGTCCTGAACTTCGGTCCACCATGGTGTTCTGGAAGATTGATCATGCAAACTCCTCCCTTGCCAGAGGCCTTACGTAAAAAAAGGAATGGGGCCCAACTCAAAAGGGACATCATTTAATAGGCCACTTGTGTCAATCGAGTAAAAACCTTCCTCTCCACACGGCCATGGATGGATTGTAACAGCTCAAGTGAAATTCAAATTGATTGATAGATGTACTTCCAGCACCATCTGTTGTTGGGAAACCCGGGGGGGGGGGGGGGGGGGCACTCAACATATGAAACTGATGGGGTGTAGTACGGCTTGCACTCCAACCACAGGGATTCGGGGACAGGAATGAAAAAAATAAGGGTTTTGGGGCGCACAGACAGACAAATTGCTTTTAAAAATAGAGGTTTCTAGTGACGATTTTTGCAAAAATTTTCCAAAATAATGGGGTTCTTTTGGTGCGACGATTTTGTCATTTTCTTAAAAATATTCTTTTTTCTAAAAAACTGCAAAATATCCCACAAAAGGGGCCTTGGGTTGGGACAGTGGTATAATTTTAAAAAAGGGGGGATTTGGTGAAATTTTCAAAAAAATGCCGAGTGCGTTCCAAATAAGGTGGGTGCAAAGAAAAAAGCAGGAATGAATGTACAGGGCTTTGCAGTTCTCCAAAGGATGTGCAAGAACCAGCTATTAATTCAGAGTTTATGCTGTAGTATCTTTGCATATACTTGGGAAGAACAATACAGACTTGAGACAAAGGACCAAAAATGACTGGTGTAATCGTGTGTATGATTGCATAAAGTAGGGCAACCCATGTAAACCAACTTCAAAAATATTTTTATCCACACTTTCTGGCAAATTGCATTTTTGAAATGGACAACTTGCACCGGTTGAAACACTATGCTCACACAGTTGCTTAAAGTGACAAGAGGAGATATTTTTAAGGATACGAAATTCTTCAAATTGCACTTGCATGGATGTTAGACCATTACCAAAAACGTTTTCGAAGGGTTTATTGGACAACAAGTACAAAAGAAAACCGCAAACCTTGTTTTGACCTTGCCTGGTATCGTTAATTTTCCCCAATAGAGCACCGTGCTTTGTCTGTCTGTCGTGCCGACAGAAGTGACTAAACTCCTCTTCTTACATAAGACGTTTCGTATTTGGCCTATTCACTTCAGGGGGATCGAATACATGTTAAGCATTCCAAATATGCAAAAACCTGGGTTCGACAAAAAATTGGGGGCGCTTTCTTTCTGGAAATCTCATGTCTCTTTAAGTAGTTCATTTAAGAGTATGTAAAATATTACGGTTTTACAGTGAAAACATCAAGTAGAAAATTGATTTGCTGTAAAATGACAAACCCATGTTAAAGGCCATTGAGCAACTGAACTCCAACATTTATTATAGTTAGGTGATCAAAAACTGTCATATCGATTATATGAGATTGTGACACATTTTACTTTGGGCACTATAACGGTTTACAGAATATAGTGTAAAGCTGACTGTTCACGTGTGCATATTTTAGGGACAAAGTCCTACAAAGTTATAAGTACTCATGAATAAGAATTTTCATTGATGTAGAAACATTTTCTTCTGATTTCTTCTCTTTGCGTAAAAAAATGTTTAAAAACTTCCACATTTGCTGCATATACCACTTTGAAAACAACCTTCACACTCCATCAAGCATGGTATTATCCTGTAGAAATTGATGCTTTAAAAATGACACCAATCACATGCAGATTGGAGGCTTTCTTCAAACCGTTATCCTTAAAAAAACATGTGTTTGTCAAAGCTAGCGGCCATTTTGGCCTGCATATTGGATCTTTAGAGGTACCTCAAAAAATAGGGACGACTGGTCTCCAAATAGGTCGTCCGATATATTATGTATGGTTCCGAACCATAGAATCGAAGCTGATGTCAAATAGTACTTTATTCTTGTTCACTACGGTCGTTGCATTCTAATGCTCATATGACTAGGCAGTAAGTCATGTTTGCCCTCCCCACATCAGTACCGTTGAATAGGAAACAGACAATACATAGATGTACAAAAAATTAACTGAGATTATTATTAATAAAGCAAATTATTATAAACTATAAACGTACCCGGACCACACCCCATTACCCCGGAACACACCCCCCATCCCAGGACATATCCCGGACCACACCACCACACCCCCCGGGACCACACCCGGACCACACCCCCACACCACACCCCCATACACCCGGACCACCTTCTCAATACCCACCTGACCAATCCATACCCCTGGACCAATCCCTACCACAGGGCCACACACCCCCATACCATAACCACAGACCACAACCAACACCCACAGACCACACCCCTTACCACTGGGCACAACCATCACTTCCCAGTATGCAATGAAAGAATCATGAAAAGAGGTCAAATATGATAATTAATTATGCAAATAGGTACACTGTTGTAAATCGAATCAGTTCGAGAATCTGTATCCTGTTGTCCACACAATCTTACCCACCACACCCCATACCCCCGGACCAAATCCAATACCCTGGAACAACACCCCCATACCCACACACCCCATACCCCTGACAACACCCCCATACCCTGACCAACACCCCATACTCACCAGGACATCCACCCACAACCACACCCTCCAAGTGTAAGCCCTATGCAATACCCTGACCACCCCCCATACCCGACACCACACCCCCTAGGGACCATATCTCATACCACATCCCCCTACCCCTGGACCACACCCCTACCCCGGACCACATTCCCATACCCCGGACCACAACCCCATTAACCCCCGGACCACACCCCCATATACCCCGGGACCATATCGCCGGACAACACCCCGGCACCCCCCACACCCCCGGCACCCACACCCCCACACCCCCCTGGACCACACCCCATACCCCCGGAAACACACCTCCATACCCCCGGACCACTCTCCAATGCCCTGACCACAACCCATACCCCCTGGACACATCCCTACGCACGGACCACATCTCCTACCCACAGACCACACCCCCATACCAGACCCACAGACCACACCCAACACCAACAGACTTCCCCCCTACCCTGGGTAACACCATACTTCATATGTTCAAGAATCTGAGCCCCGCACCCTTCAAACCAAGTTTCAGCCCTGTGTGACGTACAGATCTACAGATATGTGTTCACACAAGTGTCAATGCACAATCATTGAAAAAGGTCAATATGCAATTAATTATGACCAAATTAGGTACTTCTTAGGAATGCATATGGTTCAAGAATCTGTAGCCCCACACCTTCCACCCAAGTTCAGCCCTGTGTGACGTACAGATCTCAGATATTTTGTGCCCACAAAAAAATGTCAATGAAAATCATGAAATGAAATAGGTTCAAAGATGCTAATATGCAAAATTAGTACTAGAAGGCATATATACTCTGAGCAAATCGAATCAGTTCAAGAATCTGTAGCCCCACACCTCTTCCACTAAGTGTCAGCATGTGTGACATACAGATCTCCAGGATATGTTGTTCACAAAAAAAGGGTCAATGAAAATAATGAAACTAGGTCCCAAATTTGCTAAATTAATTAGCAAATTAGGGTAACGTAGAATGCATCAGGTTTATGATGGCAAAATCATAGAATCAGTTCACGAATTGTAGCACCACACCCTTCACTAAGTTTCAGAACTGCTGTGACGTTACAGATCATCCAGATATGTTGTTCACAAAAGTGTCAATGAAAATCATGTGAAAAATGGTCAAATAGTGCTAATTATTATCCAAAATTAGTATTAGAATGAATATATACTGATGCAAATCGAATCAGTTCAAGAATCTGTAGCCCCGCACCGTTCTACCAAGTTTCAGCCCTGTGCGGCGTACAGATCTCCAGATATTTTGTCCAAAAAAGTGCAATGAAACTCATGAAAATACGGTAAAATATGATAATTAGGCAAAAAATTAGGTACTTAGAATGATATTAACTGCTGCAAATCAAATTCATGCAAGAATCTGTAGCCCCACCACCCTTCCACAAAGTTTCGCCCCATTGGGCGTTTACAGAATCTCCGATTATGTGTTCACAAGAAAAGCTCACGCAGCCGACGCCGGACGCCACACATGAATCTTGCTGCCATAAGGTCTTTCCTAATCCTATCGGACGACCTAAAAAGTTGAATCAGGAAGGCCATTGCAGCAACATGAAATCAAACATTTAATAATTAGGTGATCAGAAATGTCATATAGCATTTTATATGGGATTGACACACATTTGTTCATGGCTTAGAGAATGTGCCAAAATGGCTTTTTTCTTGTGATTAAGACCCATTCATTCTTAGACATTATAACTTTCAAGTTAAACTTGCTATGATCTGTGTTTGTCACACAAATGATATTATATGAGGGCAAAGTCCTGAGAAGTCTTGATCCAATTATGAAGAAAGATTTGATATTATGGGGGAGAACGTATTCAGTCCGCATATTTTTTGAAAAAAATGGCAAATATGCCTTTTGGCCCCCAAACTGATAGGGAGATAACAACGAAACCCACAAAAGGGGTCTCCTCAGTAGATCATTATTATTCTTCAATATGACACCAAAAAACAAAGGGTAATTGTTTGTTCAACGTAGGACATTACCCTCAAAATCTGTCGTTAGCCAAACCGGCAGCCATTTTGGCCGCCATATTGGATTTTGAGGTGACCGCAACACAATTTAAATAGCACACCTCTGAATTATTGTGGCTTTATAAAAACTACCAAAAAATCAAGGTGTGCTTAGTTTGTAGTGATATGGCAAGTAACTCAAAAACTCTAAGAGTATATTTGGAGTTGCCCTCCTATTTCCAGTGATACCAAAAATGAGTACCACATGTCTAGCACTACTATGTCACAATGACGTCATTCAGAACTTTTGCATGTCAGGAAAAAACGGCCAATTTCATAGGCGCATTTGACCCATGTATTGAAACATTCAATTTTTCGCCCCAAAAGGTTAGGGAAATCAGATTTTCTGCGTTTTTTTACTCTACTTGATGGGCCCTGCCTCGTTTTATATAATGCCCGCACTTTAGCGCTCTCTTCCGGTTTGGGCGGCGGGAGGGGCCGACGAAAAAGGCCCTGAAAGAGCAAGGGGACCACCCGAGAGGCAGTGGAGGGTGTACTTCCTCAATATTATGACGTCATGGTGATGTCATAATGGGGATGTTAGTACTATTTTGGTTTAACTAATGGAAGAAGAAACTCTAAGTATCCGTTTTTATGGAATCGGTGGTCAAGCTAACAAAATCACAGGGGAATGGTACGACCAACCTCCTCGGGTTTTGTTACAAAAAATGGCTCAGTAGGGACAGGGTTTTTTTTTAAACTTCCGAATACCTAATGTATGACAATGTCTATGAATGATTGATGAATCCTTTAATAAGGGACTCCTGTCAATATCAATGAATTAAGTTGCATTATTTCATGCTTCCTTCCTGGAAGCTGATTAGGACAGCAAAACTATACAGTCAAAATAATAAGTCCCCCCCCCCCTGACAAAACGGTGCACTTTCTGGAAAAGTTAGGCTCCTTAACCTGTTAAAAAAATGTGAAATGTTCACTGCAATGGTACACATGTGTAATGTGCAAAAAAATAAAAATACCACATAGTTAATCGTCGCCATGAAATGACGCAATTATTAAATTTGATGACGAATTAAAATGACACTTTAGTGCATAGGATGTAAACAACGAGGAAAATCCTGGAGGAGACGTACCAATATACCTAGTACAACACAGGAATACCACAAACACGTGATTTTGGTACCAAGGATAGCTATGGTCATCTTCTTTCCATTGCTACCACACACGGCAGTACCAAACATGAATAGAATTACTCAGGCTGACGTTATAAAGTCCACATGTCAGCACACAACACCGTTCAGTTTCATAGTAAACAATGTGTTAGGCATAGGGGAAATGTGTTTTTTCACCAAAAAAGTTTGGAATATCTGATTTCCACATAAGATTTGCTCTCTTTAAACGGGATTATGACTAGTTTTATACTCTGAAGAGTTTAGTGCTACATTTTGAGGCGGAAATATTGCGAAATTTAAATTTTCCACCCTATATCCAGTGTTTTTTACTGTTCCTGAATTATGACGGCATAGTGACGTCTAATGGGAATGTTGGTACTCTTAATTTGATACCAATGGAAAGAAGAAACTCTTAAGCTTAATGTGGTACCTAAACTTGTGGGAATCAAGTGTTCAGTAATAGGGAAAAAGGAATCTTTAAAAACATCTTTATTAAAACTGGATTTTCTCGATTTGTTTAAAGCCCTATGTAAGAAAGGGTATTTTGTATTTGTCATAAATTTCATAAAGGGACGTCGTTTAGGGAAAAGGTCAGGGAAAAGGTCTCAACTGCTGTGGAAACTTTTGTCCCATTAAAGAGTACATTTCCTTGACATTTACATTTTTGTTTACAGTGATAAGGAGATTAACTTGTCTAGAAAAAATGCACAGTGGGTCGGGGGGGGGGGGGACTTATTTTTGAACTGTTTAAGTTCAAAGTGGTTTGGTTTTATTTTCCATCTATTTTTGGTCCAAAAACCTTCCAAATGTTCTCAGCAGAATTTTGTCACAATACCATAACAAAGTTATGTGGTCTGATCACTAATAGCCTCGTCCCCAGGGACCAATATTTCACCGTAAGTCGTCCAAAGATTTGGTTCAGAAGAAAGGATGTTATGAGCGAAAACATGCCACATTTGGTCGACCCATATTAGTTTTACAGAGTATTCTATGAGGGATTACAAAATCACATTAAAAAAAACTACCAAAACCAAAAAAACTAAAAAATTAAACAAAAATATAGAATTAAAGGTGCAATGGAGATTTTAGGCACCAAAAAAAATACTGTGTCATAATAGCAATTTCATACAGATTAGACCTTCAGTAGTTTCTTACCTTGTAATTAGCTACAGAAATGTCTAAAAGTGAGAAAAAAAGGTGATCTTAATTTGCTTATATTTCACCATAAAAACGACGGAATGTCGTATTTGCTCCTATTCAAAATTAGAAATTCACAAGTTTTTGTACCAAAGAAACATTTTCAGCTTCATCCTTTCAGATGGTGATATTTTTTCTGATAAAGCTTTACATCAGTGCACAAAAATCAGCTTTTTGTTTTTTATGGACACCCCTGATATGTAAATCTCTCGGTGCACCTTAAAATCGGGGGTATCCCCTTTTAAGGAATCAGGCAGCACGGTTGGTAACAGCATATTGGGTATTGAGATTCAACCAAACAGGCAATTTCGCATATTGGGTGCCAATTGAACTACAGATGACAATGTTGCTCTCATTCATTTCTTTCAATCTAGAAGAGGTATTTCTTTTTGTGGTTCAGGGTGTCATGTGCTTCTCTTAACTTGTAGTAGTCAATGCCACAAAACAACACACAGATCCATATCAAGGACACGTTACAACGATGTTCACTGTTGCTCCATGGCACCATCTTCTCCATGGCACGCTTTTTGGCAGCGCTGTGATTTGAAAAGGAACAACAAATTGTTGGAGAGGTCAAATTCATGGACATAAACAGCAGGGGGAGGATAAAGAGCAACAGAATTTGCAAAGGATTTCAGTAAAAAAAATTTAACAGAATTGTAATTTACGATGCGATCACTAAAGAAGCGAGGAACTGAAACTTACACCGGATCACCCCCTTTAAGATAGCCAAAACTCCCTTCAAACCTGAGACCACAAGACCCCCCTATAGAGCAAGAGCAGAAAATCATTTAGGGGCCTTATTTAAGAGACTTGAGAATTCCATAGAGAAAAGAAGGGCCCAACTTTTTTCGAACGACAGGGTTTTTTAACATATTTGGAATATGCATACCAATGTATTAGATCACACTAATAGCCGAACACGCCGTTCTTTATGTAATAAGATGATGATTTAGTAGTTTCTGTCTGTGCACACAGAAAAGTCCCAAAGCATGGTTTGCTATGGGGAACGATTACGAAAGCAGGCAAGTTCAAAACCAAGGTTTGCGGTTTCTTTGGCACTGTTGTCCCATAAACCTGCAAAACGTTTTTGGAGGTGGTCTACAAACGACCAGGAAATTTTAAGAATTAAGGTATCCCTAAAAAAAATCATGTCACTTTAAGAATTTGTTTACCCCCACTACAGAAAAGGTTTATTCACCTTTGGTATTAGTATGGACCCTCTGCAGTCAATGCTAGGTAGATATACTTCTAAAAGTTGGTATCAATCAACTTTTTTTCAATGGGGCCAATGTAAGTTTACCCATGGGGTCAACTTTTAAAATGGTAAAAGGCTCCCAAAAAGTATGTTTTATTAATGTTAAATGTTTTACTTAAGGAGATAATGGTCACAGAAGGTCAACGCAATTTTGATTATGTTGCCCTATGACCTATTTTTTCGCTGTCGCATAACAAACCTATACATTGCAGATGGTACAATCTATTCCTTATTTTGACACGTTTAATACTCTCCCCACCCTCTGCTGTCAACCCAGGGAAGACCCTGGGAAGGAATTAACACAGTCAGTAAGGGCTTGTGCGCCTCCTACCCTATACGCAAGTTTGGTTACTCTAGCTCATCTAGAAAAAAGATATGTCCCAAATGTTTGACATTTCTGTGCAATATTGACCTTTTTTGACATTTTCACAACTAACCCTGACAGACCCAGGGGAGGACCTGGGGGATAAATTAACAATGTTAGTAGGGGCCTGTGACCTCCTACAATATACCCAAGTTTTACTACTCTAGCTCTCTAGAAAAAAAATATGCCAAATTGTTCCATGGTTAACATTTTTATCACAGACGGACGAATGGACGACACAAACATGGACGCTGCTCATTTTTATAGTCCCTGTTCCGAAATCATGTAAAATTCAGTTTAAAGCAGTTAAAAGTAACTTTTTCAAAAGAAGCCCCCTCAAACATGGTTTTTTGTGGGCCACCGCTATAGCTGCAGACCCTGGCACATGACCTTTGTTGACTCATCAACATATGAGGGATCCCATGGTGCACCTATGACACAAGTTTGGTTCCAAATTGAAACTTCAAGTTTTCAATTGAGGTCAATTTTACATTTTTACCCATTTTTCAACTTGACTCACATGACCTTTGACTGTTTCAACATGACCTTTGACCTCATTCAAAACATCTGAGGGGATCCATTGTTGTACCTATGACAGGAACTTTGATTCCAATTGAACTCACTGTTCAATTGATGTCAATTTAAAAAAAACTTCATTTAGTGACCCACACCACAAAACCTGCGATGGTATTTCATCTCAGCACACACACACACATCCACACGCACATTCACCATGGGGGCGGTCCAGAATTTTGTCAATAGAGGGGGCGCCAAATTTCCGGCTCGCTCCGCACGCTGGTAGACCCCCTAACTTTTCCCTGTCGGGTTCGAAGAGGTGGCCGTAACTGCCGTCACATTGGCACCCACAGCTATATTCTACACTACAACGTCGCCCGACGCCCTGTACCGTCATTCTTAGAGATCTAAGGGCGCCCTGTGCATAAGTAATTTTTATATATCTACATTGCGTCCGCGCTCTAATAATAATGCGCCCTGTGCTTTGCAAAAAATAGAGGGGGTGCGTGCCGTGGGCGCCACCCGTCTAATCCACCCCCTGACAACGGATTGCTAAGTGGGTCCGTGCACTATACTGCGGCGCACAAAAAGGTTTGCTAGCTCTGAAAATACCCCAAGGTACACCAGGTATTTTGTCCTCCATTCTGGATCTCAGTCAAATATGGCAGCTACACATACCCCCCCTTTAAGTGGTTTGGCTGCACATGTTTAGCTCCCACTTGTGTCGCCCTAGATTTTTTCCTTCAATACAATGCAAAGTGTGTACATGTAACAGTCTGTGATGACTGGAATCAAATCTGAGATGCTGCGTTAAAATTTGCGCTTACCTAGACCTAGTAACGTAAATAGGTTAGCGCAATTGGCCAATTCAGCAGAGGTCAATTGGTACTTTTGTTGCATGCTACACGCAGCGCAAACACTCACTGCGATGGTCGCAGGGCAACGCATCTCAGATTTGATTCCAGACTAATAGTGGTCAATATGTTTATTATAATCATAGCCAGAATCACACTCGGAATTTTGCATCTGATGTCACGGTAAATGGGCTGAACAGAACAGCATACATGTATATTTTGTCCAGCTGAATAAGGAGCGATATCATAGCTTTCTCGCAGTATTATGCATGGTAGCATGCACGCCGAATTTGTACGCTCGCGATTACAGTGCGGCTACTGCGTTGCACATTTAAGACTGCGTGAAAAGCCCAGACGTCACTCCTTAGTTCAGTGGACGACGTATATATGCGTATTATTTAGCAGACACATTACTTCACACGACTTTAAAAGTTAGTGCTGCTGCACTAGTAGAGCCAACCATATCAATTATCAAAGCACTAGAGTGGCATGTGACCTGCGTTGAATTCATACCGCTACACTTACCGTTCTGCTGAAGCTCATTTCTTCTCTGTCTAAGTTGGAAGAGCACATCATGTCTGCCAACTTCCTCTGCACAATTCAAAAGATAGAGAAACTGGCAACTCGTTCACACAACTGAGTCTCCTCTGTCTTGGAAGGAATAATACTGAACAAATCCTTAGAAGCTTGTCCATCCATCACATCGCCCATGTACTCCAGCAGGTTTGATATTCCTGGATGGAAGTCTACTTGGAGTAGGCAAAGGCATGTGACCACTATGCTGAAGGAACGGAAGGAAAGAAGTTTACCGGGAATGGCGGGGAATGGCTGTTCTGTCCTTTGTCTGCATGACCCACAGTAGGTCTAGCACACATGAAGAACTGCAACTGGTTGGGAAGTCTCACAGCATGAGAAGCAAGCAAGGAATTCTAACTCTTGACGAAGTTTGCCACAAGCTTGATTCTTCGGCAGTTCTCCAATACCGCTATCCATATACTGATTCTGCTTCAAATGGATATCATTGGATTTGTCTCTGGGGCAAGAAAGAGAGGAGAATGGGAAAAAAAAAGGAAACACAAGGCAAGGAGAGGACGAGGAGGGGGATAATAATGGGCACAGGTGGGGAGAGGGGGAAAGCCACACCTGCGGTATCCCAAGTCATTCTTGTGTCTTTGTCTTAACCATTACTAGATGAATCAATTTCTATCCCTGGTAAACTCACACTATTTAGAATGGCATCCACACTCTGACATGCTTCTTCCAAGTCATTCTCGCCACATGTCTGCCGCGGGCGTTGTTCATGGGACAAGACTGAGGCCAATGCAACCCACAATCTTCCTAAGAACAGAAAAGCGAGCTCATGCTCTTTAGGAGTTGAAGTCTGGGGCATTGTCTGTTTCAATAAAAAACTGCTCTTTTACCGTCTCTTGGATATACCTGGAATAAATCATACAGTCATTGGGTGTGACTTGCTATAGTTGAGGATTGCAATCTGTATATTCTGTTAATGACTTAAGGCTTCCCTGTTTGTCTACTAATGATGTACAAGTGAGGATTTTCCATTTATCTTTTTACCAGAAGGTTACGTTTTCTGAGTGGAGCTTTGAGGAGACCACTGATCTACTTCTTTGTTGCTTTGAATTGCTTCTCATCAGTCTTGATTTGGACTAAGGACTTCTTGCTCTTCTTTGTGATGGATTGTTAGACAATACCAAATACCCTGAATGAAATAATTTTGCAAATATCAATCCTCTGCACCTTCTAATGATCCCATACTCCAGCCATGTAGGACTTGAAGAAAGCCTGACATATTGTATTGGTTACTTGGCCAGAAAACTTTGAAAGTACCTGCATTCAACATCCTGTTGTCTCCACAAGACAGAACGATGTCTCATCAACGTCATCTCAAATCCATTTTCATTGGCCATCTGGACTTTGTGTGGACAATAATCCATGTCAGGGTGATCTTTACGACCATTTTCTGACTGCTTCAACCATCAAGCCTACTCATTCTTCTCATTTCTTTGTAAGGCACTTTAAGTTCTCAGCTTCCACCGGAGCAATTATAGTTGCTTGCAGCTTCCAGATTTAATACCCATAACAGTTGTGTTTATTCTGGATGTGTTTTTGTAACTCCACAGAGAAGCTGCACCTACTAGACACCAACCTACTGACTCGGCCTTCTCATTTAAAATACTCTGCTAGTTGCTGCCAAATATCCGAATAGTAGCAACACTAGCACAGGGTCAACATTATAGTTATTTTTTGACATTTTACTACATCCATTGCTTGTCTTCTCAACATGCCTTGCCATTTTTTTTCCCCTCCACTCGATTACTGATAACTTCATGACTTCCCTGATCGTTGGAATCTCCTCATCAGCATCAAATTGATCAGGTCATCAAGCAAAAAAACATCCTGGTGCAAGCTCATGCAAGTTGATGACAACCATAGCTTTTTCTGGCTGACGCAAGAACAGAGAATAAGTTCAAGAACAACTCTGTTGCCATAAGTTTGCACCCCAAACTTATCTCTGCAACGATACTAGGCTTTATCCTCATCCCATCTCAGCATATGGTGTACATCCAGCACAATTTGTTTCTCTCAAAATGACTGCACCATTCAGTAACAATCCCCATCTATTGTGGGTAGAATTTAACCACCCCTTTTTACGAGCTTGAATGTAGCATCAAATGCTCCTTCCCATGTCGACACCTGTCGTTGTAACATTTTCAAATGTGTTCACAAAGATTTAACAGTCTGAAGAGGCCACTGTGTTTGCGATCTGCGAGATACAGACTCGTAACCTGGACAAAACGTGCGCTACAATCATCTCCATTTGCGCAAATGCCAGAACAGCCTCCTCTATAAGGCCATATTTTGTTCAGAGCTAGTTCAACAGCACCGTCATAATGCTAATGTTAGCAATTTTACCAAACTACCAACTTAAACTACCACTACTTCAACTTCTTTGGTCCTATTTCTTCAATACCCGGCTTTCCAGCATGAATTTTCTATTCAACGTCGGCTGACTCGAAATAAAGCTGCAGTGGCCGCTTGATACTGCCCGTGCAGTTGTTTCTGTTTATGAAGACAACTAATGAAGGACAGTACTTGGAGCAAATCTCTTTGACAGCAACTTTAGTTTCATCTACACCCCCAGTTTTCTTTAGAAAGCTGAGGGGGTGTCTGGATTAAGATCTTCTGGTTCCAGATCGAATTACATTAGATGTTTGTCACATTCTCACGTTTTCTTTTCTTTGTTCCAGGAAGTTGAGCATTTCGACCAAGTTTAGGAATTGTTTGTGATCTGCTTTGGGATTGGTTTCATCTGTCATTGTTGGCACAAGCTTTTGGTCTTCACCTCGGACAACCACCTTCCTTTCTTCAACAGTTTCGGGTGGAAAAATAGTAAAAAGAAAAATGTTTTGACAGCAAGTTTTTTACTTTGACCAAAGTACCGGACTATCAATCATCTTGTGCAATATATAAGCTACAACAAATTCAATAAGCCATAGCAACTGAGACTGATTTGTGGTTTAGCCAATAAAGTTTATTCACTTAAAGGAGGAGCCCGATTTTAAGGATATGAATTTTTTCATTTCGATGATGGTGGCCTTCACTCCAAACCCCATCTGTAAAGTTTTGCGCCGTATTTCAATCTGTTTTTATGTGAAGATCTAAAAACTGATTTGTAATCCCCATTAGATACTGTGTAAAATTAATATTGGTCGACCAAAATAGTGCACATTTTCGCTCATGACTTCCAACCAAAGTTCCTTTGGCTCTAAGATTTCACAGGGTAAATGAAGAAAAATAGTAGCTTGCTTTTGATACCAAAATGTTGACCACTTTCGTAAAATCTCTGGGGCTTCTGGGGACGAGGCCATTAGCGTCTGGCCATGGACCTTTAAAACTATAAATCAAGCTCTCAGTGCAATGGCCCTCTTGAAATATTTGATAAGTTATGAATCTATATTATTATAACAGACCAGCACACAATGTCAATTTATTGTATGCCCGCATGTAGCCAATCGGTGGTGATTAAAGCTGCCACAACCCTTTGTATCGATGCTGATCAATTAATGAGGTCCTTAATTGCCACTATACATGCATGTAACCATGTGGCCAATGAACTGGGTCTGTTTCTCAAGTGCAATCGGTTCGATCATAGCAATTCATCAGTGACCAATATCGCCGATATTGCAATACGAAAGCATTCAATTTATCATGATCAAATACCGCGGGTGCCGAGTGGATCAACTCATGCAATCATTGTCATCAGGCTTCGCTTGCCAGTATTCGTGAATAGCATTAGTATGCGCCCCCGTCCCTTGGGAAATAGGGATAGTGGGCAACCTATGTACGCAAGCCCGTAGGCGGAGGTGGGGCTGGGGGAAGAGTAGGACCCCATATTTTGAGAGAAATGTTAAAAAATGCTCAAAAAATGACCATTTTTAGGGGTAGGTCTACTGTTACCAAACAGATGCCAAGTTTTTTTAAAAAGTTCACTTTTTCGAAGTCCCACACCCCCAAAAATTAATCCTGCATACAGCCCTAGAGTGTTACGACTGATGACAAACCCCTTTTATGCATAATTTCAATCAATGACATTACATACGAAACAAAAGAAGGTTGGCTTTGGGAGTCCGCCACCATTGAGTATTTTTTTAATACCCCCTCAGTTGCATTTATGGACCATGCTTCCAAGGATTTTGAAGGAAAGCTGATTAAAAGCATAGGTTCACCTTGTCTTTAAGTTTAGCTTTTTATAAGCATTACCAGCATGCCTGGTGACAAGATAATTTGAGGGAATATTATTGAAAGGCTATCTAACCAATTGTCACACTAGAGTGAAAAAGTGACCACTTTTTTTAACACCCACCACAGGAACATCCAAAGAGAGAAATAAAAGGGTCTGGAGGGGGGGGTCTTAAGTTTGGTTTGGGTAAGGATGTGCCTCTGAGATCTGGAAGAGGATCCCGTATCTAAAACCAAATTTTGCCACAAAAAGGAGCTATAAACAGAGTGGGGCCAAATTAAAACAAATTTTTCTTTTTTGGGTGTTTTTAAAAATTTGGCTTCAGATGAGGAAATTTGACATTAATTCTTCATTAATTTTTAGAAATTTTGGCTTTCCAATGAAGAAATCTGGCTAATGTTCCCCCCAAAAAAAAAACCAGGACCACATTTTTATATATTATCATACTAAAATGGAATGAAAAAAGGGTCATCATATTAAAAAACGAGAACAAGGCTGAAAATGAGGACCCAAGGGGGAATTTCTGCTCCACAACCTAGGCCTTGTCCCCCGACTGCCTAAACGTTGAGATTTTGATAAACTGAACATTAGCCCTTAATAAATCCATGTTTACCTAATCTACAGGCAATTCGGCCGTATCTTAAGAAATTCGCAATTTTGAATTCTGTCCGTAAACGGACAGGAATTACAACAAAGTGGCATATTGGGACCGCCGGGGCAACCAGCAATTGCCTCATAACACAAACGAAAGTTTGGGATAAACTAAAATTTTGTGAATAAGCTTTTCTCAAAGAATTTTTTTTTTAGTCAATTAATTTAAAAAGAAAGTGCGGAATCATGAAGATGCACTTTAATGTGACTTCAGTCGCAATTTAATTTTACCTCAGAGTGTCCATCTGCACAATAGGCCTAAGATTTTGCATTAGGCCAATGGAAGTTGATTCTGGTTTCCTTTGGTGGTTTTTAGAAGGTGATATTGAGGTTACGATTTCATAACATTTCATCATTATGTACTGTCATTTCATATTATTATTATCATTACATGTTAATATTTTATTATTTATTTAATCGTTATTATTCAGGAATTCCTTCAATACAAATGTATTGGTCTCCCAGGAAGACCTGATAACAATAATTACAGTAATACCAGTATTACCGAAAAATAAATTATGGTACATAATCTTACATACACTATTACATTGATATGTGCTATTAGAGATTATGTAATATATACATACAAATAACACTGTAGGACTTTGAAATGTATCAGGCTACACACACACACCACACACACACGACACACGCATACACACACATACATACAAGATAACATACAAAGGTAACATGCACACTAAAGCCCAATGCATGCGTACCCTACACACCCCCCCACATATGCATGTACAATCACACCACACACATTCCATATTACATTACACATCAAATATGTAACCAGGATATCATGTGGTTATGGCAACTTTTAAAAGTAACAAACTATGAGTCTAATTTACTTCGTGTGCCCTTTGGTAGATTATTCCAGAGTACAGCTGCTTGTACTGGATGTCTTTTACCAGCTTGTTATTCCATGATGGAATGTATCAACATGTCGAGCCTAGACTAGAGTGCCTTTAGATGGGTTGCACTGGTAAACGTTACAACAAGAGGAGGATATAATCAGGAGCAAAATGCTTAAGGATGTAAAAGTTAAAATAAAGATCTGATAATTCCATCTTCTCCTCAGATTAGTCCAACCAAGGTCTTTCTTCATTTTGTTCACCGAGGTTCGAATGTCGGCAGACAAAAAGACACGGCATCTGTTTTGCAAAATTTGGAAGTAATTATGGTGCCCAGTATTGAAATTGGACCAAACAGAAAAATGCAGTAGTCAAAATGAGGAAAAACAAGAGGTTTGGCAAGAATATTGACTGTAGTATGAGGAAGATAATGCTTACTCATTCTCCTGATTACACCAGTTCTCTTGGAAACATTGAACAAAATAATCGGCACATGATTGCTCCACATAAATACGATCAAAAATAACACCCAGATACTTGTATGAGTTGACTCTTTAAATAGAAAACCATTTTCATTAAATTACGGAATATTGTTATAATTATTTAGTGTCTGTTGATTTCAAACAACATGAATTTAGTTTTTTTTATGTTCAAGGTAAGTTTATTTGACTTGAACCAATGAGCATTTTAGTCCAATTAGTGTTAAGCTCATTTTGCAAGGTATTGGGTTCAGAGAACTGACTCTAAAAGGGTAGTGTATCTGCATACATAACACATTGCATGAAACTGATTCAGGTAAAAATTCACAAAAATTATGTATTAAATAAAAGAGACCAAGAATGATCCTTGAGGTATCCAAAGCAATTATTCCTAAAGTCTGAAAGTACAGAAATTAATATTAACGCTTGTGATCTATCTTTTAGATAAGAATTAAACCAATTTAAGCAAACAGTGATACGAACGTTTTAATTTACTAAGAAGTAGATTATGATTTACAGTATCAAAAGCCTTCTTTAGATCTTTAGAAATAGATACTGTTACTTTCCTATCATTTATGTATTAAGGATATGATCAGTTACATTTAAAAGAGTAGTATTGTAACTACACTACTACACTTCTTATTATTTACATAAAACAAAGTTTACAAGTGCCTAATTTTAAAACAAAACGGGTATTGTTTCTTCAAAAGTTTAAAAATAAGTTCAAGGCAATGTTGGAAACGAGTATGATGACAAGCGGGGGGACCCACAAAAATCCCTCCAGGAACGGCGTGCTCAGGACTAAAGTGGTGATGTTGCCATTTCGTCTTGGGGCCAACAAACTTGTTGAGTCACACACACTTACCTTGTGCCAACTATTGTAACTGTGAGGGACACTCTCTAAAATACATGACCATTCGCCAGGACAAAGGTTTATTGGCAGTCTTTTTTCCAGACCACAATCAGACTCGGGAATGGCCTTCAAACATATCTCGTCCAATAGCTAGCACAATAACTTGAAAACTTAAGGAGGGTGTGCAAACCATCCAGCTCCGCTAGCCAGCGAGTTGGTTTTGATCTGAACATTAGTGAGCTTGCACTGTACATACATGGATCCTCACCTGCATGAAACACATACATCCTTGTACGTGATAACAGTGGTGGACTGACATTACAGAAGAGAGAGAGAGAAAAAAATGTTCTTGGTATTGTAGGTGTCTACAACCGAATCCAAGGGAATTTGAGGAAACTGTAGATCCTCAAAAAAATCTCTTCCTGTCACTTTAAAGGGCAGACTCAGAGATTTCCCGAGGAGGGCGACCTCACTTTTCAAACAAATTGTGTTTTTTGATTATACACAAGCTTGTCCATTTAGTAGTAATCACTGTGTGAAATAACTAAGCTCAAATCGAAAGTCCTCATATAGAAAATCACAACTTTGTTTAAAAATTCCGGATCCGGAAATTTTGTTATAACAGTATCGCTGGCACTTTTATAGTGTAATAAATGTTTGTACTGCATGAAAACAAAAATCTGATTCATCTCTAATTTTTGGCTATTTGAGCAATTTTAGATGAGTATCTTATGTCTAGTGGACGATTTTTTTAATTACTACACAC
>JAMKCH010026288.1:0-113615 GCA_023653785.1 Ophioderma brevispina
GGGGGAAGACCCATTTTTTGGCATTTTTGTTTTCTGGGGGGCCTGAACACTAAATGGAATAGCCATAAACAACAACAACCGTATACATAGAACCATACACATCACTAAGTGGTAAGGCATGCTAATCTATCAAGGGCTCAGTTCAGTAGCTTGAATGGGAACGTGTTAACAACGGCTGACCATGCATTTCTGGGATTCATTAAATCATACTAAAATACAGGTGATGTATTTGCTCCCCAATACATGGTGAATGAAAGATATTGAACTGTGCCATGAGATTGTGATTGTATTAGTTAATAGTGCTGCTGCTTGCTCATGATATCAATAGCACAGTCATGGACCATGCTTTATGTGGGCCATTGTGTTGTATTCAGAGTCTACTTGGTGTGAAGAGGTACTGTAATCCAATCTCAGTAGCATAGCTAATGGTATTTGGGATTGTATTAAGAGCTGCATCGGTAGCCTCTTTGTAGTTATGAAGGACAAAGGCATGTCTAGACGTCGCTTACAAGCTCCATAACAAGGGCAGCTATTACCAAATCTTCCTGTTTCTTCATTTAAGTAATAAATGGTCATGGATGGAAGGAATACTATAAGCTTTGCTTTTTCCAGAGAGCATGCCTGAAGTTGCTCATGATTTTCTCATTATTCTTGATTACAAGTGTATTTTGGGGAGAAAAAACCACATTGCATCATGTTAAAGTAGTTATAAAACACCAACTCAAACGGGATGGTGAAATCAGAACATGATAATTTAATTATAGCGGGCCTCCTTATGTCCTGATCCGCCGATCCGATGTCCTTTGAGCTTGGGGATCGCTGATAGGAGAATGTGCCAAAACGGTGTTATTGGGTTGAAAGGCAGCCAGATTGCCCATAATAAGGGTATTGTTGCCAAATTTTAGGGAGAGAAAGGGAGAAAACTTGGAGAAAGAAGAAGGGAAAATATATTTCAATTAGAGAAGACTGATCAACCGGATTTTTTTAGTGACCGATCCCATTCAATCAGATAGCGGTTGCCCGCGCGAAGCGCGGGCAACCGCTAGTTTATTAAATGGTCGAGGTTCCAACGACCTTTTTGTATTGCCAAACTTGGCAAAAGTCTAAACGGAAAAATATGACGTTTGGATGGAATCGCAGGATATCTAATTTCCAATTATTTTTAACGGTTTACGGAA
Organism: Ophioderma brevispina; assembly: GCA_023653785.1. Taxonomy (NCBI): domain Eukaryota; kingdom Metazoa; phylum Echinodermata; class Ophiuroidea; order Amphilepidida; family Ophiodermatidae; genus Ophioderma; species Ophioderma brevispina. The sequence goes on from JAMKCH010026288.1 coordinate 1,179, forward strand.
TGGACGCGACTAACAGGGTAGTGTTAATAAACCATGGATATTTGTTGGTTTCATACTCACTATGTAAAACCATTGGAAAAATACCAATTCTCAATTCAATTTTGTAGTAATTATAGTCAAAATTGACTTCACCTGTAGGTACATAGGGTAAAAGATGTGCATAATACATATTGGGGTGAACCTTATTGAAGGTCCACGCGTGATACATGTTTGAGATAAAGTAACCCGACCTAATACTAATTTCAACTATACATGTTTTATCAATTTCTAAAAATAGCATTATGAATATTGTTTTCTTTTTTCTTGAATAGAATATGGATTTTATTACCATTGATCCTACATTCCAAAACAAAATTAGCACTATGTTCCGGGGGCCATAGAGATGTGATTAGAATTTACTAAAATCAAAATTGTCCATATATTGATATGTAAATCAAGATGCATGTAGACTACTGAATATTACTTGGCCTACTGATGATTGAAATAAGTATGTGTTTGAGCTAATTGCATGATTATTGAAATAAGGATGTGTTTGACTCATTGCAATGTTATGCGAAACTTTCGAATTATTGCGAAAAAGGAGTCTGGTGTCATTGTCATTTAAGCTGAACCTATGGTGATTTACAATATATTTTGATCGTTTGATTTTGTAAAATTAACATTAACCTATAATACCTTTACAGTATTAGTAAATAAAATGCCCAAATATATCCCCGATTGCTAACCTTCTATTTTTGTGAATGCACAAACAACAAGATAATAATCTCATTTAAAAATGGCAAAGTAAAGTTTAACAGAAGAAAGAAAAAAAGCAGTGAATTACACAGGTTGTTTGTTGTAGTAAGTGGTTGCTTTTATGACACACATAATGGCGGAAGTAATGTTCACATCGTAAGTTACATTTTGATGCAGTTCCGTGGATTTCTCAGTTCCATATGGTGGGATGAGTTAAAAGTTATGGAATTGAATCGAGTTCTCCCGCCTTTGTAAATGCATATTTGACAATATTAATGACAAGACATCACTCTAAAATGCACCTGTAAAACTGGAGTGTAAAAATATCCATCTCCAACCAATCTGGGATTTGAAAAATTGGTTGACATTTGTTGAGTCCTCAATAGTTATGAATGGTTAATTAATAAACTAATATAAACTGTTTTTTAAAGTTACTTTGGTTTTCTTGACCATCAAAACAGTAACCGATAACATCCAAGTGCTACCTGAACATTCAGTTACGTAAACTTATTGTTAGTTAATAACTCAGTACAAAATATCAACATGTGATCATTGATAAAAACCAAGCGCTATGGTTACAATGTTAGTTACCAAACAATATCATCATATGTAATATTACTGAAGATAAGTGTCAGTGTTATGGTTACTCTTTTTATATATTAGGTACACACACATGTTTTTTCAATGGTAACCAAAACAAATGCACCATAAAATACTAGTGCGACTGAATGTCAACGCTATTTGAGCTACTTCAAATTTTCAGAGAGACATATAAATCTACTCTTGCGTACCACAGCATCTCTTCAGCAATATTTTGAAGAATACTAATTATCAGTCGTTCTACTTAGCAGTCTTTCAGTCTGCCTCGTCTACCCGAATGTCAACGCTGATTTGAGTGACATAGCAATCTTTTCATCCAGAGGTACACGAGGCTACTCTTGCGTACCCAGCATCTGCTTCACAAATTTTGAAGATACTTAGCGTTTTTCTATTTTCTACTTAGCAGTCTTTCAGTCTGCTCGTCCACCGAATGTCAAACATATTTTATGATTTGAGCTACTGCAACTCTACAAAAGTTACATAGAAGTTTACTCTTGCGTTCATAACACGATTCTCACTGATTTCAAAAGATACGTGCATCTTCCATATCTTTAACGGTGAGTAAACAACACTTTGATAATAATTTTTTTTAAATCGCTGGTGCCACATACTCTGTTGTCATTATCATATCCTAAAAGGGTGCCTTTTTCGCGATTTTAAAACGTCCTTTTTTACGGTAGAGCCTAATGCTAATAATCTGAATTAAGCTGATCATTGATAAGATATTTTCATAAATAGAAGCATGTTGAATCAACACCAGTCCCATCGGAACATTACCGGGCACGCAACTTATCATATCATCAGTGATATAACATAAGAATCATTCGATCTACTTGATGTCGTCATCAATAATGTACTGTTTCTGGTCCTCCTGGTAGGGTGCATGTTTATTCTGGCTATTTCGTTCGCTTTAATAGTGCCGATCCAATGTACGCCTAATTCAGTCCTTATATAGCGTGTGTGGTCCCGTGGAAAAGTGGCAGGACGACTCGTGATCATTGGAGGCGGGGAAGTTTGCGAGCCCCGCCGAGGCCACCTGTTTGTGGTCCCTGTGCAATACTTAATGCTAATCATAATTGCCTCTCCGACTCCACCAAAGCGAAATCCTGGGAGCTGTCTAGTTATGGGGGTATTAAAATCGAGTGCTGATAGGGAGGTTCGCTTGGCCAGCAGCCACCCAGATTGCAGCGAAAGGATTGTGACGATTTCCCAATGGCGGCCCTAATACTAATAGGCAACAGCGCTTGAGACTGTTTACCGTGATAAAGCGCTATATAAAAAGTAATAATAATACTTATTATTATATAATCAAAGGGGCCGAGGCGGTCTAAGGCGCTGAATCGTCGGCAGAGTATAAGGATCCGGACGGCGGCCTGGTTCGAGACCCGCGAGAGTCGGGTTTCTTGGTCAATTTACTCAAATAGTTCCTTTAAGTCGGAGCATAATGGCGCAAGAGCAGCTGTCATTATGGAATTTCTAACTCGCTACCACCCATTGCGTAAATGTGCAGGTGTATGCAATGGTGTCCGACGCCTCATGTTGGGGAAGAGTCATTGTAAAGCATGTTGGTCAGTGTTATCAGGGAGTAAGTCCTGGACACGTAAAAAGTTGCAGACTTATCGAAAAGAGTAGGCGACCATCCCGGGTCTGTTGGCCTGCACACATACTCTAGTACAAGGGTCCTTCCAAACCCGCATCGGCAAGCGTGGAAGGTAGGCCGAAAGCCAGCATGAAACATGTTGAGGCTTTCGTCCACAGTGGAGACAAAAAAAGGCTGATGATGATGAATAATCAAGTGTCCAAGAGGTCATCTACGATCATTAAATCAAGCGTAACTCGATCAAGCGTAAGTTTGAACTTACAATCACGTTCAACTTACGCTTGATCGAGTAACGCTCGAATATCAAACTTACACTGATCGTAAAAAAGTCTTGGTGAAACGGGCCCCTTTGATTGCTGATATCGCAATTCAAATAATGCATGTTTATAAGCACTCTTGTTCAGGTGCCATGTTTATCTGGTTTTTGCGCAAATGAGATGTATTGTTTGTTGTTTTTGATAAATGTTAGAACAACCAATCCTACATTTAAGATTGATTTCATCTGAATCTTTATTCGAATAGTTTCCACTGCCAACAAATCTTTGATTCGACATATTCCAGATAGGCTTTGCCATGAAAACGCTTGGGAGAAGTTTTACTGTCGTATCGCGCCACAACACGATTGTTGCGTTGAATACCATACACTTTATGTCCTAATTCTCAATCTCTTTCTGATAGCTTTCAACCACTTCACGATGATGTCGTTATCTCGTTCTGCAGGTATGTGTTTTCTTAATATAAAATGCACTGGAGCCTACCCAGTAGTCTGTCATCCACCCGATGGAAGTCACCTAACACCTGTAGTTTGTTGTCCCAGGTCCTGCAGGTCTTCCAGGCGTGGGCCGGGAACAGCTGGAGCAGCAGGATCAGCAGGAATTCCAGGATCCTCCGGGGAAAAAAACAACGGCGCTTACCAGGGAAGAGACGGAATGAAGGGACGACGTGTTGGCCAGTAAGGGCGACAGGGGAGACGGGGAGGAGAAAGGAGAGAGAGGTCTTCCAGGACACAAAGGGACACAAGGGACAGAGGGGACGAGCGTGGTGCGATACTAGGTTTGCAAGGTGAACCAGGCAAGGTAGGACCCCGAGGATTGCCAGGGATGGCTGGATAAATGGTGGACCTGGCATTCAGGGTGCAAAGGGACCAGAAAGGTGAGACGGGGGGATTGTACCTTACCTAGTCAAAGATCTGCATTCGCTGTGGCAAAAGGACAAGTAGCAATGGCAACACTACATGACATTCTAAACTTTGACGGACTGAACAACAAACATCGGAGAGGACACTTCAACTTAGGAAGCAGTAGCAGTAGAAGTTGTATTGCCCCAAATACCGGGCAACCGTATGTGTTCATGTTTACTATCACATATAATTCTCACAAGCTATCCGCCTTACTTGAACTGGTAAAGAATGGGCCCTGGATTGCTAGGGCTGTGGTCGTGGAATATGATCGTTCTGGGAGTGAGCTCCTTCAAGGTAGCCAAGGGCTTGTACTTCAGTGGCGCAGGTAATCAGGTCGGGCTGAGTTTGCTGCACCGAGGGCAGCAAGTAGTTCAGTAACGTGATAAGCTCCCACGTTTCCGGCTTACTACTCTATGAAAATAAAAGATATGGGCTAAAAAGACGTCAAGTACTCACTCGCCACGACCCACTTTACCGAATTAAAATATGTAAGGAAATAAACAAAATCTTAACACTAAATCCTCCAGACCGTATTAGTTACGGACCAATATGAGATTTTATTTTAATTTACATTTTAATTTCAAAAATCATAAAGATCGACGGACGAGCACGCGTGTATCGTGATCCCTAAATTCATTTTCTTTCTTTTACATTTTCCATTTTGCATTTCAATTTTACCTGTTTTACCTTTTACAGAGTGTGAATACCAGGTGAATTTTGGATATGAATGGGACAACAGTGTCAGTTACACTGGTTTTTTCCGTGGTGTTCTCTTCGCACATTATGGCAGATGCATACGAAATATTCCTCAAAATTTCGAGGGAAGGTGAACATTGGGATTCCTAAAATGCTTTTAATATCGAAATATTTAAAAAACTTGACGGTTGTTCCATTTGTGCTTTTGATAGTCATTGCAGTGAAAAAGGAAAAGTGCCCTTTTAGAATACGGCATCTGCCCAAGAATGTGTGCTATGCATCTTTTACCACCTGGAGTACTGAAATGGACTATTGATCACATTAGCAGAGGACTGTATAGTGAAGAGTGTGCGCTACCGGATAAATTATGAATTTTTGCCCAACAAGTACTTTAGGCATTGATAATCCATAAGATTGATGTTCACGACACGTTAATCGTTCTTTGATTGAATACCAAAAAACTGAACCACAATGAATCGATAGAGTTTCTAAGGACTGCCAAGACAATCTTTTTTTTTTTCCAGTTGTTATGGTTATGAAGCCTTTACATTATTCGATACAAAAAGGGTTCATTATTTTTTTTTTCTTTATGTTTTTTAAAAATGGGTTAAAGAATCTATCATTTGAACAAAGTTGAGCAATTTACGGCTGCTTCTAGTTTTGATTCAACAACCTCACTTCCAAATGAATTCGTACAATCGACAATATGCATTTTACTGACAGGAAGGCAATAAAAAAATCAGACTATGAGAGTAAAAACTGAAAAATGGTTTAAAAGTAAATTTTTGTTCGTACATGGGGTCAAAATGTACAAAGTTGCTTTGATTTAGTAATATGTGTGGTGCAATTTTTCCACTAGCTGAAGGATTGTGTTGAAATAACGAATAGTTTGCCTTATCTGTACGCTTTAGTTTTCACGTTATCAACAAAATAGGACACAGGTCAATAAGAATCCAATAGCTTGCCGAAGATGTTTGAATTTATTCGACTTTTAGTAAATAACCAAACACGTAAGATAGTCAAAACTATTCCTATATGTATTTGTATGAGTTGAACCAACAATTTGAACCATTGTTTTTTTTTTTTTTTTTTAATTTTTGATCCTGTACAAACCCCCCACAAAAAAATGCCCTTTTCACCATTTTACAGTTTACCCCATAATTCCCAAAACTGTAAGCCATCGGAGTATAAGCTATACCTTTTTCGAATCCTTGTAACCAGACAAAACAATCATGGTTGTGCTTTCAACAAACGGAAATTTTTAAAAGTGTACTAACAGGCTAATTTTAATTTAAGTATGTTTTAAAAGATGTCTTTGCGGTCTGAAAGAAATAATATATTACTGCCAATATAGATTGGCCTTTTAGCATAATAACTAAAAGTTGCCCATGAAGGTCGCCATGTTCGGCATGGTGACGTTGCTGGGCATATTGGTGACGTTGTATGACTTGATAAGTCAATAGATAAAAACAGGGGTCTAAGGAATGTCTATGGTACCCCTACTCAGAAAATCTGTTGTGTTAAATCACATTTGAACAATTTAAAAAAACAAAAAATTTTTCTTTTTTTTTTTTTTCTCTATAAAAGCAGTAGTAGAGAGTAAGCTAAGTAACGATTAGAAATAAAAGCTGAGGCGGATTCTTTGAACACATATAGCGAAAAAAAAAGTTTGGTTTGTCATTCGGGCGACGTATTTCAAGACACAGACTATATACCATCATGAATTTCTATTTTTCTCGTGGGCTGATTAAAATGGCGCATAATACGGAAATTTATACCGGTTTTACTTTGTATCAATAATAGAGGTAATTTTTATGACTGAAAGACATTCATTTGAAAACAAAAATGTATTTATAATATTGAAGCGTAAGAATAGTTAGACTGGCATTTGCGCTTTAATTTGTAACCCTGTATAACTTTGGCTAGGGGCCCATGAAAGGGGGTGTGGCAAAGTGCATCCATCAATGTTTTGATTATCAAGATAAATACTGGTGTACAAAATCCAATTTTATCCCCATTTGCACACTCATCTCTGCATTGACAGTCCCCTACTTACTACTTAAAGTGAACAAAATAATCGACAATCTTTAATTCGATTCCAATCCTTTACGAACCTTTTGCGGACACCTGAAACAAAAAGGGATTTTGTCATTATTTAGTTGTAGGTCATTTTTTAGTGTAGTTCATGCAAGGGTATCACTCATTTTAAGTATGGATTATACTACTTTTCTATACCCTCTCAGATTTGTAAAAAAATCAGTTCCGTCAAACTATAATTAAATATACTATTATATATTAAAAAAACGAACAGAAAAGAACAAACGACGTTTCGAACATTATCAAAAATACATGTGCTCTCCACCACATGATAATTTAATGCAGAAGTAAAACCAATTAAAATTAAATAATAATTAATTTAAAATTGTATTTTGTATAGGTGGCTTTAAAGGGTTGCATTATAAGTGGTCTTGATCTTTGAATGCATACTTTAAGAAAACTAAGAGCAGCGCTGATGCTGTAAAAGCTAATCCTACATAGCAGGACTTCAAGGTTTCTGACACATCTTTTTTTGTGTGAATCTTCTCATGAGAAAAGTTTATTTGAAAGTTACTGTGCAAACAAACTGTATATTGGTAGCTGAATGGATAGTTGATCATTAAATTCTTTCTGTTTATATTATTGGATTGAAATCGTAAATCAACAATCTAAACACCCGGACTTGTGCTAGGACTAAAATTCATAATTGGTTATTGCCTATTTCTATTTGTATCAAAAATGATAACAGTTAAATCAAAAGACTTAACTCCTGTGTGAAGGAATAATTCTTTGACCTTCTCATTCTCAAAAGATTAACTTCAACATGAAAAAGTACTTTGTTTTAAAAAATTAAAAAGATGGTTTTTGGAAGCACTGTTCTGCTGCGTGAGGAAGAGGGAATATTTTTCTTATTAAAAGTGCTACTCTTAGTTTGCTAAAACAGTCGTAGGCGATCAAGACACTAAAAACAAACCTAAGGGCAACCCTTAAGGAAATCTTGTGCTGATAGGGATGTGGCCTAAGACTGGGTGCAATTTCATGATTATTTTTGATTTACCTAAAAAGATGAGACATTAGAGTAGAATGGTACGAATAGCGAGATGAATACATTATTTACTTTCAGATTCAGTCGTAGGAGAAATTAAATTTTCTGTCGGGTATATCGGCTATAGGAGCCTCACATATTACTAGTCCACTGTTCAAAAAATTCCCCTTCAGAATCAGATGAAAATTTGGCATTAGTTAGTTTAGAGATAGTAATGGATTTAAACGTACGGTTGACAGGCGATTGACTGTCCCGCACAAGTCTCGGCTCTGTCTTGTATTTATGGAACAGTATGTTTGAAAACACAAAAATCCAAATTATTGTTATTTCTTATTGGGAAGTTACATTTTTTACAACAGTGGCATTCACCAAAACCTGGCAGTTTGCAAAGCATAATGTTGTCAGGTATAAAAATAAATCAAGAAATTAAATCCTAAAAAAAATCAGAGATACACATGGGCAAGCTTCAAGCACGGGAACGGAGTTGGCGCAGGTATATTCCCTCGCATTACACAATGAGGTTCGGGTTCGATCCCGACAGGGGCTCGTTCTCGGCGGCTTATGTGAATTTGGTTTTCTCGAATCATCTCGTTCCGCACGGTTTCCGGTACTCCGGTTTCCTCTTCTGGCATAAATCTGTTAGGGTATTATGGTTTACTCTAATGTGCTGAGCCGCCTTTCATGGCAGCCAGGCCAGAGCCTTGATCGCGTTTACGTGGATTATGTCGCGTATAATCGGTCCAGCCCCAAGTACCGCGCGCCCTCAAACGAAACCAACTTGTCTATGGATTGACAAAATCAAAACACCCACTCGATTGTAGTCTTTTAATTACAGTCTTTTATACCACAGGACCTGAGAGGGTATAACGAGGAATCGTTTGCCAAAATCAAGAAATACACCATTGAGCAGCAAGACCTATTTCCGTAATTGGTAGCAGGAAGCCAATATAAAAAAAGTAACATTTGAGCTGCCGGGGAGGGTGAGATTAAAACATGTATAGGAGCGGGTAAAGCACCTGCGTTACAAGATTCCATATCTGAGACCGAGATTTGATCCGTTCAAAATGGATACTTATCGGAGACCCGGAAAACCGGGCGAGTTTACCATGGGAATTTATAACGGGAACTTCAGATCAATTTTAAATTTGAGCCATTTTGGAGGGACAGGGGACCGTTTGCCCGCCATTCTAACACATTCTGGCTAATTTGTACTCCTATCGGAGACAGAAAAAACAAAAAACAAATTGATACCTTTAATGAGGGAATGACCAGAGCCATAGGTCGACTTTGAGCCACCCTATATTGAGTCTGGAAACTTCCACCAGGTTTCGCATTTTTTTACCCAGAATACCCAGTCCCAAGGCGATTGAGCAGGCACCTTAGTGGTTAATGTGATATTTAGCATGGAATTAGAAGTGTGCCATTGGACTTCTTCTGCTCTTAAACGTATTTTTAATAATAGTAGTATTTTATTTGTTCTTGATACAAGACTAGCAAATTCGGGTTATGAGTGAAAACAAATAGCACACAAGTAAACCAAAATGAGCCTATATGCATAAAAATACAAACAGGCACTATTAAAATATTGGCTGCGACAAACGTGTGTCCGCATCACACCTCAGTAACCCCACCATGCAGTAGGTTTGCAAGTAATTGCCCGCAATGCAAAGCAGAGGGTTGAAGCTTAAACACGTATGGAAAAACCGCCAGAAACATTTCCAAAATTAACATATATACTTATCTAAAAATGATGTAACAATTGATTTAGTAGAAACTCGTAGACTACGAATACTAATTATTTGCAACTTTGGAGTTTTATTAACAAAGGCGCAACAGACATAATAAATGGGTGAGAATTTATAATCGTCACTCGTCCAGTAAGATCAGTGGAGAGGTGAAGGATGGGTGATATGAGCAATACATTAAAAACGTGAGGATTGATTATCATAGGCAGAGCATACCATGAAACAGTGAAACTCATCTTCTACACAGTTCATATCACATAAGCCCCGTTCTATTACTCACGAGTATTGTGTAAATTGTTGTTGTAATATGTAAATTCAATGATTTCACATACAACACATCAGAATTGAATGGTGATATATACATGTATGCAATAGCCGAAGGTTTTAAAATCATATCATGCATTATGAATATAAATATGCTTTCTTGGATTTGTATGAAAAATTAGTGAGATCAACAATGTGAATGGAAAGTTAACATTTGATGAGTGTCATGGGGACATGTAAAGTAAAGCTGAATAAAATGTTGCTTTAAGTTAGCGTATCAAATAATGCCTATGTTGATGTGGCCAGATTTTATTTTGTTTAGTGCATGGTATTACTTTGTTGTCTTGGTGTTTGTGTATGTCATGTTCAAGTGCACTGTTAAAAATAACCGTGGATAAAAAACGTCGTTTTAAACTGGAGCGGGGACTCACAAACATTTTTTTACAGTTTTTGCACGTTGCGAAGTCCCAGTGCCAGTTTTTAGAACGATCGTTTTATGGTAATTTTACAGTGTGAAAATTATCTTCTTACGAGTCTGTGAGGTCTGTTTGGAACTAATTATAGCGATTTACCTTCTTAGCAAAGTCAGTGAAGCCAACATTCAGTGGATTCAGCAATAAAGGTGAGCGTGAGCGTGATTAAAATCGCTGGCGTACACACGGCGTACGTTTGAAAGGCTGGACTCAGAGAGATTTCGAAATATACTTTTTGTGTGTGTATTAATTCCCAAGTTTTGAGATGTTTTGTTGTTGGGGGAAAAACAACAACGGATTTTGCGTGGTGTTGATGTAGTCAAATTTATGTGAGTACAACAGTACCATAGGAGCTGTTGTTATAACAAAAAATTCCGGTTCCGGAATTTCAATCCAAAGTTATGATTTCTATATGAATGACATCGGATTTGTGTTAGCTATTCACAACAGTATATAATGACAGGTAAATTTATATTCATACACTATACTATAAATATTAATTATTGATTGTATTAAAATTAGTGATATATATCAATGTGAATGGAAGCTAAATTGTGAGTGCAATTTGTGGTGGACATTATAATAGTAAAGCTGAATAAAAGGTTGCATTTAACTTAGCTGTATCAATAATGCCTTATGTTAATGTGGCCAAATCTATTTTGTTGTAGTGCCTGGTATTGATTAGTTGTCTTAGTGTTGTGTTATGTTCATGTTTATAGTGCACTGTTAAAAAACCGTAAAAAACGTCTTTTGAACGGACAGCTGGGACAGTGTGAATTTATCTTCCTCAGAGTCTACGAGATTGTTTGTAACAAAATTATAGCGCATTTACCTTCCTTGCAGTCAGTGACTCATTGCAAACATCAGGGCTAGCAGTAAATGTGAGCGTTGATTGAGATCGATGAGCGCGTACAAACGGCGTCGTTACGTTTAAAGCTGGCATTGTAGATGTGTGCGAAAAACACCTGCCCTTGTGTGTTGACGCATTGACCCGTGGAAGCTAAAGGCAATATAGTCGTTTCCGCAGACAGATTTAAAATGCCCAATGGGCATTGCCCATCTTGTCTCTCATTTGCTGGTGTTGCATCATATGCAAAAAATAAGATTCCGATCTTCATGATGTCATTATTTGAAAAACGGATATAAAGGCTTGTTAATTTAACTCATGTCGGGATCCTGATTTTTTGCACAAAAAAGCATCCGATTTAAAAACCTGGTTCCAGTTTTTAAATTTGGCAGGTATAATTTTTACTACTAAAAACTTGAAATCAGCCACAATTCACGTCTTGTTGTGTGCTCACATCTTGAGGCCTGACGAAAACGACTTTTTTAAGATGCGGATATTCTGTCCCATGGCCATTAGAAGGTTTAGGTGATGGAATCAAAGAGAGGAAAGAAAGAAAGATACTTCATTAAGGACTTTGATTACCCATATCGGCGAAGTAACTGATTTTCTGCACATTATTATTATTATTAAATATTATACCTTTCAATACTCTGGGTTATGTCAAGTCCTTAAGTGCAACATTGTTGAAATGAATAAAAAAGCCACTAATGTATTTACTTAAATATCGTTGACCAGTAGATGTACATCATGCTGCATGGACTCCTCGAGCAAATAATAGCATGTTGATATCCAGTAAATCCGCAATGGGTATGCAGAGGATTTGGTTAAAGCACTTCAAAACTCTTTTATTGGAGGTACAGAGCCATTGTTATGCCCATACAGTTGTAAAAGATTCAGGTGCTCATCACCCATTTAAGATTGAGCTATTTTGCATGACGCAAAGCAACAGATAATTATTCTCTTTCACGAATAAATAAACCTTGGGACTTCTACTGTGCGTTCAATTAACCTTCGATCGTATATTCATAATTTTTTTCGATAAAAGAACAAAGGAAATCATGAACGAAAAAAAAAATCATTTCTAGCATGGGCTTACTCTGAAGCCGTCAAAAATGCCGCTCCCTCTCCTTATGCGGAGGGAAACCAACACCGATCGACTATATAGTGGTGATATTGTCATCAAATCTGTTACAGATGCTCCTCAACGCTTTCTGGGCTCTCTAATAACATTTAATGGCAAAGGAAAACGATATTTATGATATGTTGTGGACTCTGTGTGTTACGAGGGGGTGATTGATAAGTTCTAAGCCTTAAGGTAGAAAGAAAATATGCTACAAAGTTCAAAATTTACACCGTCTACAGTGTCATTTCTTTCAAATGAAAATTCCAGAAGTTTATATTTTTTAACTTGCATGGTTAATAAACATTGAGAGTTTTGCCGGACCTATTGAAGCAATTTCGCGAGAAAAGTAACAACGTGAGGAGTCTTTTTTCATCTTTGGGAAGAGATCGTAGTCACAGACGGTGCCAACTTCGGTTGAAAGCTGGATGTTCACAGATTGAAGCCCAACACTGATGGATGCAGTCATAGTCATGGCTACCAAGACTTATGCTGTGCGGCATTGTCATGATGGGAGAAGAGCACCCCGATGTCAGCTTCCTCTCAACTTTTTAAGTTTCTTCGACGTTAAAAAAAAAAAATATAACAGATATACACATGGAAACTTGGAATTTTATTTTTTGAAGAATGAATGATGAAATGTAACGGTGTAAATTTGAACTTTGTACAATATCTCTTTCTAACCTTAGGCTTAGGACTATCAATCACCCCTCGTATGTAAACAATTGCAAAATATTGATTTAACTCTCATTCCAAATGAGTTTTAAAATGGCTGTATACACCCGATATTGGCTTCCATTCACTTAGGTTTGCCCTTAATGTTCACGACTTTAAAGGGGGATGGCACGACTACCCGATTTAAGGCTATGAAGTTTTAATCTTGAAAGATTGGCCTTCACCCCCCAAAACACCACCTGTAAAGTTTTTCGCGCCGATTTCAATCCGGTTGATGCGAGAGATAAAAACGTTGATTTTGTAAGTCCCATAGAGTTACTGGGTACAATTAATATTGGTCGACCAAAACGGGCATATTTTCGCTCATAACTTCCAAACCAAATATCCTTTTGCCATACGATTCCAAGGGTAAATGAGAAAAATGGTAGTTTTCTTCTGATAGTATTGACCACTTCCGGTACAATCGTGGGGCTCTGGGGAGAGCTATTAGCGATCGGGCATCGGACCGTTAAGTCGTTCAGTCTTCAAAGGCTGACCGGAAGGCTGAACAGGTTCTTAAGAGATGGCTGGGATTCCCAAAAAAAATAGGGGTGCCAGCTCTCCTCATATCGGATGATACAACCAAGCCCATGCGCTTTTCATTCAGTAGATCAAGGTGCAAGGGCGAGAAATTTCAATTATGCTCTTGATCTCACAGCTTCAGAGAGAATATTCTGGCAACGTTTAATTCTATATTACTAAACCCTTGTGAATACATCCATGACCTGGCTACATGAATCTAGTAAATACGACAGATTGGGATTGTTTTTGTAAACCAAAGTTGTGGGCCTTGGCGACGGAATCCGCCAATTATTGGAAATCGGTCGTCGAGCCTCTATTGTGTCATGGTGAATTGGCCAAGCTTTTGGAAAGAGCGAGATGATTTGACTTGGAAAATCACTGATTTCTTCGGTTTGCCAAACGGTGTCCTAAAAATTTGCAAATCACCGCTAGTAGATACACTTCCATCTTTTACAAATCTTAAGCGTTGGGGCAAACGGCTTCAAGATTCATGCCCTCTGAGTAAGTGCCATAAGGACATTGTTGAATATTTTAAATAATTGCCAAAAAGATGTTAGACGGTATGTGTGGAGGCACAATAATTTCTGAATATTTTTCTCAAAGCATTTTAAAGACAGCCAAGTTTTTTACTTCTAGTTCTGTGAAGAATATGCTGATATTGAAAATTCACACAATTGGGGTGGCAATCCCTCCCAATATTGTTGCCACATCTTAGAGACTTGAATATTTTTCATGGCCTGATGCTAAAAAGGGTCCCTAAGTTCGAGTTGTCAATACCGTTTGAACCAAATATCAGCAAAGCCAATCAGACCAACAACTTCGTCGGTGAGGCGACATATATGACTGCTTAGCTTTGACTGCTTCTAGTCGCTGTGAAGTCGGTTAGGGGGTTTGATTGATAAGGACAATAAGAACAGAGTGCACCTATAATCTACAACAAATTAATCGTCTGGTACATATAGTGATCTTAAGTCAAAATCTTAATCTGTTCATTGTTTCCTAATACGGTATGCGATCTTAATGCGAGACACGAATTTGATTGGTTAAATTGAACAAATAATTTAAATGTAGTTGTTTCTTTATATGTAATAGTGTTATACTGTTAAATTTTTTTAATGCTTGTATATTATTGCTGTTGGGTTATAAGTGCTTTCCCATGCCTGGGGTCAGTATAGGCCACAGTTTGGTCCTGGGGTTTAATGTTTTCTCTTTTTGGATGAAATACAGATGAGTTCAGATATTTTTGCCAGGACTATGACCTAACAGCTTTATGCAGAAACAAAACTTAACTTACAGAACTTTTCTATTCAAAATAAAACTTACTCTCATAAGCATTCCCGTCAGGAGGTCTTACTGGGAGTGAGCAGTGAGAAGGTCAAATCTTTGTTCCAAGAGAACTCTAGATGACAATAAGCTGAGAGCAAAACCTTCACTGTTAGCATTCGTCAGGGAATATCTACGGAAGAGTGTCTAGTGCCTCTGTCGGAGGGCGTCCCTGAGGGGGGGGGGGGGGGGGGGGGGGGGGTGGGGGGAGGGGGTGAACCCCAGTACGGTATTAATGTAATTAGATGTAGGTGGAAGATTTAATGACCTAAAAATTTGGTTACTTAATGATATTATTCCCATTGGTATAGCAGTATAAAAAAACAGTATTTTGAAACAATTTCAAGATAGTTGCTCTCCCCCACTCTCAGGATTTTTGAACGACGGTTAAAGTGTCTTCAAACAAAAACTGTCCTTGCCGACACAATTCAAAAATTTTCGGTTTCCTGAGCTCGGCGGGTATAAAACCCTATATTTATTCGCGAGAGGTGTAGCGAGTTTGCAATTTGTTTTGACCAGTTGACGGAAATGGACATTTTTTTTAGCAAACAGACTAAACACCCCATTTAAAAATGGTTCCGGGGAAAACCCTGGCTCTGTCTCAAGCTTTGATCCAAGTGCATGTGTTCAAATAGAAGGTTGTGAAGAAAGTAAACTTCACATACAGTAAGCATTAGACAATCAAGCTTTTGAGAAAACTTCACTCTAAGCATCTTACAGGGAGGAGTCTGTGCTAAAGCTTGAAACCTTCTACGCCTCTTTTACTGCAACATGCAGTTTGAAGACAATAAATAAATAAACTAAAGAAAACGGATTTGATATAGCGCCTTCTCAAACAAGGTCAAAGCGCTTTACCAAATAGAGAGAGTACTTCCTATTTAGCCTAAAAATAGTAAACAAAGGTATTGTAAAGATGAACCATTGAGATAAGTACTTAACAGCAAATATAAAATAACAAAGGAAACAGCTGCATAATTAATATATGTGACGGCAAGAACAAAAAAAGAATTTAAGCACACATTCAACTCTTAGGAAATAGATGAAATTTTAGAGCTTTCTTAAAAAAGTAACAATGACTTGGCAGTGGCGAACAGAGATAGGCAAAGAGTTGTCATTTAGGGTAGGGGCCGCATTGCTGGAAAGCCATGTCACCCACTGACCTTTTTGGCGGGAAACAGTCAGGAGCGTCGTGTCATCTGCAGAACGGCAATCATGGCCTGCAGGAATATAAAAGGAGGTATTCGGAACAAGTAAGATGGCAATTGTCGGGAAAGGCCCTGTAAGTAAAGAAGCATAAGTTAAAGGACAACGCGCTCACTAATGGGTAGCCAATGGAGCTCTTTAGGATTGGGGTAGCTGGGGTCCTTCTATCAGATCTGAACACCCGCCTGGCGCTCTATTCTGCAAAAATCTGAAGTTTTTACTACGATTGTGGGCCGAACATTCCATAAAAAGTGAATAGGCATAGTCAATGCGAGATATAAAATCAGTGAACGGACGAGATGATGACACCTCTCAAATGTGATAAAGCGGCGGAACCGGTAAATATTGCGAAGGTTGGAAGCTAAGTTTAACAGACTTATGTGACATTTTCATGTCAGTCATCGACATTGCTGATCAAACACGACTCCAAGGTTTCTAATTGCCGCGGACTGGCGACCTTCCCAACTGTCCCGACCCTGATGGTAATATCTTTGAGGAGACTTGGTGGAATAGGTTGAACATGCGATGAAAAATTCTGTCTTTTCATCATTCAATTTCAGTTTGTTACAGCGCATCCACTCAGTGTCATCAATACAAAGAGAGCGTCTTTGAAAGCCATGTTTGGCACTCACCATCACATATTAGGATCAAAGTCAAATAGAGCTGCAACATCATCAGCATACAGTGGTAAGCAATATTGTGCTTCGATGATTGTGCGATACAGTATGTGACATTATGAAAAAGAGGGGCCCGACCACAGAACCCTGAGAGACCGAAAGGGAGATTATGCTTGTTTGAAATTGCATGCCCCAATGGCGCACACGAAAAGAGCGATTCTGCAGGTAAGACCGAATCCACCGTAAGGCAGTACCTTGAATTTGCGATCAAGTAAACCTATCCAAAGAATGGCATGATCAACCGTTATCAAAAGCTGCAGAAAAAATCTAGCAGCACAATAGCA
The DNA here is from genome assembly GCA_023653785.1 of Ophioderma brevispina. Classification (NCBI taxonomy): domain Eukaryota; kingdom Metazoa; phylum Echinodermata; class Ophiuroidea; order Amphilepidida; family Ophiodermatidae; genus Ophioderma; species Ophioderma brevispina. Next base: position 18,244 of record JAMKCH010026288.1, read on the forward strand.
CGCCTTACTGTTGTGAATTGCTTGAGGATATCGGGCTGACAGCAGAAGTGCCGTTTCAGTGCTGTGTGTTCTTGTAAGATGATGAAACTTATCATTAAAGTCATTTGAGACAAGATGATCCTTTATGGTGTGGCCCACACTCACTATTTTCTCCAGGAACTTAGACACGCAGCTAATATTTGAAACAGGGCGATAGTTTTTGAGCACCTCTGTGTCTTGGGAAGGCTTTTTGAGAATGGGGTGTCACGGCAGCTTCCCGGAGCTGAGCTGGGAAAAACAACGGTGCGATAGACTTGTAATGATCAGTGTTATGTCAGCCAGCGTTGCAACATTCTCCTATGACAGTTCATAGTTCTTTCAGCACTGCCGTTTTCTTGCTTTTTGATCAATTTATTATTGAAAAAAAAAAGAAAATTCCTATGGTAATTCCAGACTTTATTTGCCACTTTAAGTAACTTTTGGAGTTGAGGGATTTCATAATAAAATTGTTTTCATAATAAGCGAGTTTTATAGAAATAAATTTAATATAAAACCGTTGACCAAAATTATGTGAATTGATATGTCAAATTGAGTGAATGAGTGAAGGCTCTACCGTTAAATTATTAACACTATATAAACTAACTCACACCTGAAACATTTCGTCACAAATGTGATTTTTGTGTTATGACTGTTCAGAATATCAAAGGAAATGAACAGAGTACTATTTCAAACCTATACACAATCCTTTGCATCACCAAGATAAGCTATCACATCTTTAATAACAACATGTTGCGCAATCATGGAAGACATGTGTCACAACGAATTAACAACCTTGATTCTGCATTATCAAGATTAGGTTCACAATCTTTGTTAAAAACATGCTTCTGACCAACATGTTTCTTCTTCTTGTGTATTGGCAGAAGCTAATAATATGTTGAAAATGGTGGAGCCAAGTCATGTGATTTGTGGGGTTGAGGGGTATAATATCCACCATGGACGAAAGGTAGGGCATTCATCGACAATGTAATATGCAGTCTTGAGGAGAGCCACAGTGGCAGGGGGAGATGTCGCAGCAGCATGGTGCCGTTGGCTTGTTGATGAACGACCGACTCTGTTCATGACCCATTCCTTGCGTGGAAGATTGATTACCAAGTGGGAGTTCGGTCATAGGTTTTGTAATAGTCATTGGCTTTGTGTTTTGGGGGTTTGGGTAGGTATCTAGCAGGCAGATTCCGTGGCTGTAAGATGTTGAATGGGGAGGTGGAAAGTTTAGCGGCGAGTCGACAGACAATTGTAACGATACTTCTTGAAGTCGCATTCTTGATGAACCGGTTATTGGGGATTTTTAAATAGTAGTCAAACATTGTAACGGGTTTTTTTAGCACAATTGAATACTGTTATCTCACTTAAAAGTAGTTCAAGAGATAGCTTCGAATGCATATTCAAAGAGTGTATTTTTTATATTAAATATTTTCTTTTTCGCAATGTCCCGATTTTTACCCCTCTGTAGCATCAAGGATTACAAACTTGGACAAATTGATTAACCCTATAATTAACACGTTTAAAATAACATTCAAAGAAATTAGTAGGTGATACTGACCCTTTTTAGCCCCTCGTTTAGGCAATATTTTGTAGTTTATTCAAGAAAAAGACAATTATTACACCCTTCGCACTACTATGTGTCCATATGCTTTTTTCATTGACGGAATAAAGCATACGACACAGAATACGTGCGAAAGGTTGATAAATGAATTTATCGCCAAAGTTATTAGAATTGAGTGTCCAAAGATTGCAAACAACTACTTCATATTTTTCCGTTGGGCACCGACCATTTTTACCTAATGACCTAAAGTTGACAAAATAGCAAATTCGCTACAAATTGTTTTGTGTTATTTGATTCCTTCAAGTTCCATCATCAAGAACAATAGCTAATAAAAAGGTATTTTGAGATGTATAGAATGTTTTCCAATAAGGCCTAGGGTGTTATCATTTTGAAATATCACTGAAACGTGACGTGATTTAAGTAGCCGCAAGTAAGTTTCCGTAAAGTGTGGTTAAGACCAACTATCAGGCTGTAATCAAGATATATCTAACCATCCAACCTCATATATCTAGATCTCAATAGACATATTATACTTTTATATTCCCCCCCCCTGTAATTGTCGCCCCTAATGAGGATTAGCTGCTGCATTTTGACTGCACATATTTTGCTTGGGTGCTTTTTCAAAGAACAACGTACCTCTCACTCTTTATCACCCAAAGACAAGTACATGTACCTATCCTTTTTTTAAATTTCAGTCCAAAAATAGTGTTGAATCTACTATTAGCCCTGCTTACACATAATGTTGTAAAGGGTTTTTTGGATAGCACTTCCAATGCCAGTTCTGTTGTAACTTTTGGGGTACAAATCAATGATTGACAATTGTAACCCTTTGTTTACCTATTTGATCAATGGTCTAGGTGGGGTTTAAACATCAATGAATATTGTATTTCCACCCACATTGAGAAATCCTGTGATACAAGGCATTTCCTTTTAAGCTTTAGGCGTTTAGGGCGTTAAGAGGTATGATTAGAAATTTACTAAAAATCAAAACTTTCCATATTTGATCGATAAATCAAAAACTGTAGCCTACTGAATATTACCACCTGCACTACGGAATTGCACATTTGTTTTTGAGTTCATTGCAATATTCTGATGAACTTTCAAATTAACTAAGAAAGTAACTGGTGTCCTCGGAGTCAGTTGTCATTTAGATAAAATGTTTGCTTTAATATTACAATCATTTATTTCCTAAAGTTTTAATCGTAACTAGGTATACCGTGTGCCCTACCCCCCCCCCCGAAAAAAGAAAAATCACACTGATACCAGGCCCGCCATACGTTTTGAACAAAGCCCGTGACTACTTATTCTTGTTGTAAGGTAAGATGGGAACTTTAATAACTTCCTAAAAATATTCAAAATATTTTTAAGAAATGACCCCAGAAACCAAGTGACCTGTTAGACCCCATTTAACCAAATGGACGCCCTATTAAGACAGCACGCAACGGATATCAACATATATGATGTTGCAATTGGTAATAAACAGCTAATAAATATGCATTTTCACATAACTTTAAAGATGGCGGAAAGGAATGTATGATCAACCAAACTCTTGTATTGTCAAATTAGACAGCATGGCTAGAGCTAATCATTCATCATCATTTTGTGACAGACTCAAAGAGTTATCTTAACCCAAAATTTAATAACAGATATGAATATACTAATTATTATGATTGAGTTTATGCGAAAAAAACATAGGTTTTTACGTCATAAAGTGAGAATGTAACATATTTCAGTTAAAAAAGCAAGTGCAGGCCAACGGCCTTATCATTTTATGTCCTGGGCGTTTGTCTATGACTAGTTCATATTTTATATCGTCTTGAAATGTAGTTATCACCAATACATTAATATTGTCATCATATTCAGTTAATAATAATTATGTAAAACTGCGGTGATTTGACCCAATGGAAGTTGTTCTGCAAGAATTTGGGCAAGTAAATGTTCATTACAATCAATATTGTATTGCCATCGTTCTGCATTGCCAGTCATTGTGTTACCAGCTCAGCTTTTTGAAAATGGGTACTGCCTGAGTTTACCCTGATTTTTGGAGTCATATCTTAAAAATGTTTGACTATCACTATGATTTTTAGGGACGTAGCTAACAGTGCATCTTACATGCCAAATGAAGAACAAGCAATCATGTTTTTTGTCTCAAAACTTAATTCGTGCGGTTGTTTTTGGGACACACTGTACATCTCCCAATCTAAGCCCAAAGTTACCCTTGATCGCTATATAACCTTAAAGATGTTGTTATGTACAAGCAGCAGATAACAAAACAGTCTTCCTGAATGTATAAAAAGAGACATTCAATTTGGTTCCATGGCAAATAGTGCTTTCAAGATATTTTCTAAATGATATATGTGCATGGTGTACAACTTTTAATACATTAGGCCTCACCTAATCAGGATTAACGACCATAATCAGCGCGGGTGCCAACATAACGATTTTAGAATAAAATGCGGCGACATTTATTGGTCAACAGACGACCATAATGGCGTTTACAGAGGAAAGATAAACCATGGCGAGTGATCCCACGCATGCACCTGTTTGACCGGTCTTGACCTTTGTGGTTTACTATCAATGAATACGAGTTTATGAGATCCATGTAATAGACAGATTTATTAGTTACGGCCAAAAAATAAAGTTGAAATTACAATTACTTGGAGATCTTTATCCTCTTACTTATATCCATATGTGTTTGAGTGTGTTATTTTTATGTGACAATATCTCTATTCTTCTTAATGGCTTGGACAAACATTGCCAGCAAAAATGAAGACCATTTTATAGTTTTAAGTCAATGCGCTGTTAAAAGTTACTATGGTTTTATTCATAATCAAACAGAAACGATAACGTTTTGAAGTGTCAATTTGAACATTCAGTTAAGTAAACTGTGATATCATAATTATCGGTGCAAAATATCAAAGCGAAATGGTTACCATTTATGCACATGAAAAACACTATCATAATTATGTAAATAGTATGATTAGAAGTGAGGAGCTTGAGTTACTCTTTGATATAAGTTACACAAACATTTGTTTCATGGGTAACCAAAACAGATTCACCATAAATACTAGTGCGACTGAATGTCAACGCTGATTGAGTGCTTACTAGTCTTCAGAGCTACATAGAAGCTATCTTTCAGAGTATCTGGCTTTACTTGATTTTTGAGATTACGTAGCAGTTTCTACTTAGCAGTTTTCCAGTGTTGCTCGTCCACCGAAATGTCAACGCTGATTTGAGCTACTTCACTTTTCAAGAAGGTACTATAGAAGGCTACTCTTGCGCTCACACCCTCGCATCTATTCTTCTGATTACAAGGATATTTGGCAGTGTTCCATAACTTAGCGGTGGTAGTAAACAATGGCACCTTCACATTAATTTTCACCCATATAATGAAGTAATTTTTAAATAGCGGTGCCACCACACTACTCTGTGCATAATATATCTTGAAAGGTGAATTTTTATTTCGTGATTTTAAACTTTCAGGGTAGATGAATGCTATAATCTTGAATTAAGGTAATTTCATTGATATTTTTCATAATAGAAGCATCTTGAATCACACAGCATCGGAACATTACCGGGCAAGCCTCATCATAATCCTCCGTGATATAACAAGAATCACTCGATTCTACTGATGTCGCCCATCAAAATAATGGTATTTGTTTCTGACCTTCCTGATAGGTGGCATGTTATTCTGGATATTTGCTCTAATAGTGACAATACAATGTAAGGCATATTCATTGTCCTGTTATATATCAAGTGTTCAAGATCACTCTACTGATCTCTGCTGATATCAAAATCAAATAAGCATGTTATGGAAAACTATTTGTCAGGTTGATGTTTATTCTGGTGTTTTGCGTAAGTTAGTTGTATTTTGTTATTTTTTAAATATTAATACAAACATAGTCTATCATTTAAGAATGATATCTAATCTCTTTTCACGGCGTGCCTTTAATGACGGGTTACGTATACTTCGATTCATACTGTTATGGGCCATCCAGTTATTAGTTTTGGATCAGCCAGACAAGAGATTTTTACACGGTTGCATTGGTAATTGGCTAGTAACACTAGAATGTTGATATGGTAAAAGCTCGAACGTTCGTTGTGTCTCTCGCATAAGAAGGAATTATGTAATTTAGAATTAATATCGGATCCGATAATAATGCAACAGCCGCTGGAAACGTCATTCTAATCTGAATACATGTACATGAACGTAGCGCTATCCACAGCTCTTCCGTTGGTTCACGCAAGTCAAGTAGGATCATTTCGTGAGATTGCGCAGATAGAAATTTCCCATTTCCAGTACTACTGCTGAATTAGGATCAGGGATCTTCCAATCTAATAACAAAACTTGCATAATCCCTTCATTTGTAGCGCATGCACACTTTTTTAGCATTAACCGTCCAACATATGCTGTTACTGCTTTAAGTCAGATTGTTGGGACGGCCGAATCATGATCCGAAGGTTGCGGGCTCGAGCACCGCAGGTGGCCAATGTGTTGTGCACTTGGACAAGGCACTTTACCCCACTTCCCTCGTCGACCCAAGCGATATTCGGGTAGCTGTTAGGGGAATGTTACAATCTAAATGCTAATAGGCATGTGTGCTTGTAGGGCGATGCCGACCTGGTGAAGCGAAATGATTGTGACGATTTCCTGATGGCAGCGAAATAATAATAATAGGCAAAATTCAAAAAATTTAATTCTTTATTTATTTGTGATTTCTTCCACAGGAGGGGGAACAACATCCACTGCTTTTAAAGTTGGCCCTGATTTACATGAGAATATTAAAATTGCACTATACAGTGGACATGTACATTATCTACAAGTTTTACAATATTAAAGGAATGGAAATATGCATGCAGTAGAGTGAACAGTAAAGTAATTTACATGGCAAGAGATATGCCTACAGGGAGTTTATAAGAAGCGCTCTTGTAGGAAGGGCGTTTCGTATTTCCCCCCCCGTATTCGTATGTTTATTACTTTCCGTTAGAGTGTTAAATCGATTACATTTCGAGTATAATGTTAAAGTCGAGTACATTAGAGTACACTGTGCTAGAAACTTACTTTTCTCTGGAAATTTGGAAAGAGGAGCTAGCACTTTTCGAGCACATTTTGAGTACACTGGTTGGGTGGAGTTAATTTCGAGTACAATGTGCTCGTAATGACTTGAAACTACTTGGTACTCTAGGTTGGTAAACATGAGTAGAAAATAATTTTTCCCTACCTCTAGATAGCATCCAAATTGGAAGTCCGACCGTTCGACACCAAAATACGAATGCCATCATCAGAGAAAACTAAACAGTCATGATGTTGCACCTTATATACACCAGTAAACAAAGGGGGGGGGGGGTGGGGGGAGATACCCCAGATCAAAGAATACCCCAGTAATTAAGTTTCCGCAATTTCTGCTTCTTTGTCCCTATTGAAGTTTTTAGTGGTAGACTTGATGTACAAAGCTTCCATGAGATTCCTTACAGTCCAATTAGTGTTCCTGTCCCTTTTCAATGTTATGTTGGTCGTTCTACACATGTCGGCGATAGCCGATTTTTGTGTGTTGCACGTCTGAGTCGCTTTTTGGTGTTCGTCGGTTCTCTTTTTCAATGATCTGCCGGTTTCACCAATGTACATTATTGGGGAAACGGGAGAACCCATCGTTAGCCCATCAGTTTGGGAGTATAGGTCCTTTCAAACATGAAGTAGGGGTTAGTCAAACAAAACTCAACATCCGTTTCACGTCAGCGATGTGGAGGGATGTCCTGTCAATCAGTGTCGCGTCATCTTGATACGGTCCATGGTAATATCAATGGCTTCCTTCAGAGGAACAAATGTGAATAGCGAATTCACATCAAAGGATACTAGCATATCTCCGAGTCTTTGAGGGTCACAGTAGAAATGAACGTTAGCGAAATCACGCGAGTCTTTCACATGGTGTCTGGTCTTTCCAGTCAGAGGTTGAAGTATGTAGGTCAACTCCTTGGCGCTATCTTGTAAGGCGGAGAGCCAATAGCCGAAACAATGGGGCGCAGGGGGACTCCAACTTTGTGTATCTTGGGTAGTCCATAGAACCTAGAAGCTTGACCATTAGAGGATAGGCAAGAACCTAGGATCTTGACTATCTCCCTAGCATATAAGATAACTTATAACTTAAGATAACTTTCTGCCATCCCTATAACAACCTTAGACCAAGTTGTTCATTTGCATTAATGGAGTTTTCTGTAAAGCTTCTGTATGCAATGCACAACAATCAAACGGCATTGTTATGGAGCTACTCCAAGCGGATGATACTGGTAGAAGTAGATAGGACGTGCATTAAACACAATCAGCACTAGGACTATTTCAACAATATTTAAAACCACATACACTAGTTGAAAAAACACACTAATCATCCGATAACACATAGATGTAAGGTTTGAGCCTTAACAGAGTAACACGTATTCACAACTATTGTGAAGGGTCTATGCCAGGGAGAGATTTAAATTTCTATCGTGTCAATGCATGAAATTTAGCGCCGTCATTCAAATTGTCAAATCGACCTCTTTCGTAATGATCGCAGTGTGTTTAATTTAAGTTTTTATTGGTTTCATTCAGACTTTGGAATAAGTTGTAGTTAATAAGTTGTCAATTAAATAATCATTGTCTTTGTCGCGAAGTGTATGATGGATAAGAATATTGCTGCAGTGCATTATTCTAGATAATTGCTCTTGACCTTATGGGTCCGTGCAAGCAGCGGTCCTTATCCTTATCATACCAAATCCTTAGGCCTTGTATACTAGACTGGAGCAAGAAGCACAACACACTTTGCATATCTTGACTGCAGACCTGTTGCACCTGAGGCAGTAGTAGTATTTCTTCCTCTAAGGGGACGAAATTTTAAAAGCACAAGCCCTGCAGGTGCGCACACATACTCTCGGGCAGTACTTTGTTCGTTGCCCCACGTCGATGTCACATGTCACCTCATCTATAAAATTCGAACTCATTGTTTGGGTAAACATAATTGTTTTTATTAACATTTTAGCAAAAACCAGGCGAAAAATTGCAAATATACATACCATCCTACACTACAGTAAAATATATTGTACTGGTCCACCTGTACTATGATATCACTGGATGTTATATCGCAAATTGAATTTCGGATTTGGCATGGTCCCTTAACCACATTGATTTTAATTACCTCGGGATGAGTAGGGGGGAGCATATTCGATGAATCGAGTACACTGCGGTCGGTTCTTTAGCACGAAATAAGATGTACCACACGAGAATTAGCTTTGGACATATAAAGAGTAGTCACTGTGATTTTCTTTATAACATTTTCCATTCGCAATTTGAGGCTGACCATAACTCTATTGATTTTGAATAAAATTCCGGTTTTTAATTGACTTTGAATAAAACTCTCGGTTGCGATACTGCAAGTTATAGGATTTGAATGTATAGAGTCCGAGAGTTCTTTGAAGGTTGTTTTTTCAATTCTTGTACACTTTTGTTTGCTGTGATCACTTCTGGACATTTATTTTAATCACCTCGGGATGACTGTTATTGGCGAGTTTAAAGGATCAATCGATTACAACACGGTCTGTCCTTTAGCACGGAAAAAGATGCATCATGGGATCAATATCAAGATGGACATATCAAGAATTTCTTTACAACATGTTCCGTTCGTAATTTGAGGCTGACGAGAACTATATTGAATAAATTCCACTTTTGATTGATTTTAAACAAAATTACGTTTTCCCAAAATACATAAAGAATCTAATCTTTTGGTTACGATAGTGTGAAAACTGTATGCCAGCCCAGCGCAATACACGTCAGCCTTTATATTGACTTGAATGTATGGAGTCCTTTGAAGGTTGTTTTTGTCAACTCTTGTACACCTCTGTTTGCTTTGGTCACTTCTCGACATTGATTTAATCACCTCGGGATGACTGGTATGGGGGGAGCTGACATTTACAATTGCATGCAGGATTTATCTAATTTAGTCTAACTGATCTGCTTTGATTTATAGGCAAATTATCATTAACATAAAACTATGCTAAATCTGCACTGTACCACTTTGAGAGTGGTATATACTGAATATTAGCCAAATATGACATACATCTCTAGCATAAAATGAAATAGCTTATATATAAAAGAAATCCCGAGAATTTGCATCTTCTTTCCACCTGCCAATTCCTTGATATATTCTTAAACATATCAGAAAGGCTTGCCCTTGAAAACACTTGGGAGAAGTTGCTGTCGTATCGCTTCCATAACACGAACTTAGGTTGTATTCAAAACTAATGTCCTAAATCTCGCTCTTTTTAATAGACTTTCAAGACCTTCCATGATGAATGTCGTTATCTCGTTCTGCATGGTTGCTGTTCTTCATCTAAATGCACTGGAGCCTACCCAGTCGTCTGTCATTCCACCCGATGGAAGTCCATCTGACACCTGCAGTTCTTGTTGTCAAGGTCCTGCAGGTCTTCCAGGCGTGCCGGGAACAGCTGGAGCAGCAGGAACAGCGGGAATTCCAGGATCTCCGGGGAACAACGGCTTACCAGGAAGAGACGGAATGAAAGGCGACGGTGGCAGTAAGGGCGACATGGGAGAACGGGGAGAGAAAGGTCTTCCAGGACCACAAGGACCAAGCGGGCAGATGGGAGAGCGTGGATTACTAGGTTTGCAAGGTGAGCCAGGCAAGGTAGGACCCCGAGGATTGCCAGGAATGGCTGGAATAAATGGTGGACCTGGGGTCAGGGGTGCAAAGGGCCAGAAGGTGAGACGGGCAACTGTCCGATAGGGTCACATATCTATAACAATTCTCTGTGGCAAGAACAAGTCCCCCAGCTGGCAATTCATGACATTCTTAACTTTTTGGGACGTGACTGAAACAAACATCGGAGACCACTTCAGCTTAGAAGCAGTAAGTTTTACATTGCCAAATACCATGCCGTATGTGTTCCTGTTTACTATTCACTATTTTCTCACAGCCATTTCCCTTACTTGACCTGGTAAAGGACGGGGCAAAGAATTTGCTAGGGCGTGGTTCGTGAAACTGATAGTCCTGGGAGTGAGGTCCTTCAAGGTAGCCAAGGGGTGTTCTGGAGCAGCTGGCAGCAGGTAATCAGGTCTGGCTGAAGTTTGCTGCATACAATGGCCACCAAGTAGTCAGTAACAGTGATTGACAACCACGTTTTCTGCCCCCGGCTTCCTACTCTATGAACACGTATGATAAAAATATATGGGCTAAAAAGACTTATTACTCAACCCGCCAACGTCCCCTTTTAACAAATTAAAATATGTAAGGACAAACAAAATCATAACACTAAATCCTCCAGACCGTATTATTTTCAGACCAAAATATGATTTTATATTAAATTGTAATTTCAACAATCTCAAGTGGAATAAGAGCAGAGTGTATACCCTAAATGAATTATCTTTCTTTTACTGTTCATTTTGCATTCGCCCTTTTTACCACCTGTTTTACCTCCGAGATTGTTGAGTACTTTTGATGGATGGACAAAAGTGTGCATCAGTTACTTTGGCTTTTTGAACTTTTATAACAAATTTTCCTTTTTCCTCTGCTCACATTAGCAGGCATTCAGTATTTTTTTGAAAACCTTGACGATTTATAATTGCCCTTTTGAGTTAGTATTGCAGTGATGAAAGGAAATAGCCCTGGGAGCTAGCGACATTTGTAACACTTCTCAAGTACAAAAGGTTGAGTGAAAGTAAAATATGTAGCCAGATGACGGGGCCCCTTAAACATAATATTAAGCTTTGCCACAAAATGGTGCCTTAAGAGAGGGGGTCAAAACATTATTTGTTACAGGGGTCAAATTTTAATTGATCCAATCATGCTGAAAGGTATACCATTTATTTGTCAACACAAGGATCAGGAAAGATATAGGTTGCACTATCTACAATGAAATTGACCCTTTTTTGATTTTGCTGTTGTAGCCTAGACATCTTAACTTTTATATTGTAGATAGTACAGCTATACCTTTCTGAATTCTGTGGTTGACAAAACACATGGTATACCTTCAGCATGATTTGATCAATTTAATTAATTGACCCCTGTACAAAAATTTATTTTGCACCCCTCTCCTTAAGGCACCATTTGCTGCACTTACGAATCCCGTTTCAGGGGTCCCTTCAGTCTGTCAACATATTTAACCTTTGTAGTTGAGATGTGCCACAATGGCTGCTAGCTCTCCGAAGTTAAAAGTAGACATTCACGGGCCGTCTTCTCAACGATGTTTAAAATAAACGGGTAGGCCTAATGTGTTAGCTAAACGCACCGTTTAAGAAACCGCAGGTTAAATACTTTAACAAGCCGTTTAGCTAACAACTGTATTTAAACGCCGTAAACGTAAATATCAGTCCACCGAACTGTGACTTTTGACCGGCTATATCATTGAGTGTGCGGGGCACAATATTTATATGCCAGCCAATGCCTTTCAGGTAGTTTTATATGCATTGCAGGAAGCCCACGGGAAAATTTCAAGAATGTCGTGATATGCAAGGAGCTTTTCTAGAATTGTTGAAATGATAGAGACAAAACCCGGCCTATTTAAAACTGTTTTATGTCGTCTTGTGCTGCTGCACTTGCCATTTCATACTATAAAGATAAAACACGAGCATGAAAATAGAAGCAAAGGAAAATTAACGAGAAGAAAAAGGAAATCAACTGTGGCTCGGGAAAGAAAGATAAGCGAAATAAAGGAGGTATCTGGTCTAACCACGAGTATCCACATAGAGTGAAAATATCAAGGCTTTTGATGACTTGTGAAAACGTAAATTTAAACACGACTTATTAAACTACCCCCGGACCCAGTCTAGTTTAAACAACGTTTTAGGTATGTTTAACGATGTTAGGCTAAATTAAACGCCGTTTAAAGTTAACCATGCTTAGAATTGCGTTTATTTTAGCGAGTGTTTAAATTGCGATTTAAACAGTGATTAGCGTTAAACATCGTTGAGAATACGGGCCCACTTGTTTTAGGAATTCGGTCACCGACCCAAGGATGTGTTGCTATGCAGCTGCTACTCCCCGGAGAGTACTGAAAAGGACTAGTGATCACTTAATTAAGCGAAACAAAATCATTTCCCATCTTTTAAATTCAGATTAATCTTTTATGTAACCTTTTTTATGGAACCCAGGGGGGGGGGGGGACCACCGAACATAAAATGGAAAATTTATTTTCTTGTGTAATGTAGTTCATACAAGTTTCCTCTAATTTTTAGGTATGATTATTATAAATTTCTCTATACCACCCATCATATTTGGTAAAAACATTTCCTTAAAATATAACCTACAATGTAAAGTAAACCAAGTCAATAATGATTAATTTTACCTGTATTTTGGTATAGGTAGTTTTTAAGGGGTTTGGCACTAGAGTGGTCTTGCCTGTATCTTTGATTGCCCATTGTAAGAAAACTATCATGTATTTTTGTTATAGGTAGCTTTAGTGTGCTGCACTAGGGTTTCTTGACTGTATCTTTGATTGCCCATTGTGAGAACACTAAGATGTCTTTTGGTATAGGTAGCTTTAAAAAAAAGAAGGGGTTGCACTAGAGTTGTCTTGACCGTATCTTTGATTGCCCCTTGTGAGAAACTAAGATGTTATTTTGGTATAGGAGCTTAAGGGGTTGCACTAGAGTGGTCTTGAAGTATCTTTGATGCCCATTGTAAGAAAATAAGATGGATTTGGTATAGTAGATTTAAGGGGATGCACTTAGAGTGGTCTGACTGTTATTGGAGCTTTATGCCTTTGTAAGATAACTAAGAGAGCAGCACTAATGCTGTGAAAAGCACAATCCTAATTGAGGCAGGACGTCAAGTTTTGACACAAATTTTTAGGAATCCTCTCACGGGAACTTTATTTGAATTCTTTGAAAAAAGGTTGTGGTTAGAGTGTTGTGCTGTGGGTACTGTTCTGCCGCGTGGAGGCGGAATTGGTTCTTATATAAAAAGTGCTACTTTATTTTACTTAAAATACGTCGTAGCGATTCCATTCAAAGACCCTAAAAACAAACCCAAGGCAACCCCTAGAAATCTTGTGAGTAGGGATGCTGGTTCTTAGCACGGGTGCTTTCATGATTGTTTTTGATTTCTAAAAGATGAGACCTTGATTAGACATGTACGGAACCGAGATGAATACCTCATAGTACTGCAGATTCAGTCTAGAAAAAAATATTTTTGTCGGGATATTGGCACCTATAGGGATCTTACATTTACGTTCGGTCACTTGTTCACAAGACCAAATTAAACTTAGAATCGGATGAAAGTTGGTCATTATGTTTATATTGAGATGTTATGATAAATCTTCCGAGGAATCAGTTGACCAAAATCAAGAACAACACTTAAGTAGCAAGAGGTCTTTCCTGTTAGTTGACAAAAGGAGCCATATCAAAAATGTACATTGAGGGTGGAGGGGAGGGTGGGGAGGGGTAAAACTCCTGCGTTACAAACGGGTTCAGGGTGAACCTATGAATCCAGAAAGAAAACATATGAAATTTTACCAGTCTAAGACAAGATTTATTCAAATGGATACCCTATCCGAGATTGTCGTTCAAATGGATTACCCTGTTGGAGACCGAACGGCGATTTTACCATGGGGAATTTATACGGGAACTTCGCGTCAATTTTAAATTGAGCAATTTTGGAGGGATATGACCATTGCCGAAATTCGCACATTGTGGCTAATTTTGGACTAAATAAAAACAAATTGATACACTTAATGAGGACTTGACAGAGCCATAGGTCGAATTTGACACCCTATATATTGTAAGTCGGATACTTCATAGGTCTCGCTTTTTTTTTTACTGAATACCCAGTCCCCCTGGTTGGAGCAGGCACATTAGTGGTTGGTGTGATATAGAGTATACAAATATTGACTGCTATGAGGGGGGCATCCCGTTAACACTTAGGCCCAAGGTGATCTCGAAACATTACTATGCCCCGAGGTTGTAAGCCGAGGGGGATAGTATGGTTTCGAGATCACCGAGGGCCTATAGTTTCACCATTGGCTTCCGAATAAGCAGTCAATAATATTTGGTTTTAATACCAATATATAGATTTTTGTCATCGTTTGGTTACAGAACATTCTAAGCCAGGATGAAAACACCATGCATATATCATGTGTAGGCCATGGGCGTGCATGAATTGTTTAACAATTGTGTGTAACTTAGGGTCCAAACCCTGTGAAGATTGCATCAACTTTTCTTGTGTTGAGGAAGTGAGTGGAGTCCAAAAACGGATTCGCCCCGTCGTAATCGACGTATTGCCATTTTTTCGGCAAGATGCGTACAATTTCCTTGCATTACATTAAAATCATTGACTCGATGATCGAGCTCCGAATTCGGCAACTTTCACGGTCTGCAGGAGGCGCCATCGGTCCTGTCGGTGGCCATAGCGAAATGGCCTCCCTTACAGATTTATGATGCATTGTGGGAGGTTTTGCCACTTTTTTAGGACTCCTGACTGTGAACAACTTTTTTTTCCCGGATTATGGTTTTATAATTATGTTTTTATACAAATATTCAGCAATACAGCCAATATAAAAACATGCCCGTATATGATTTTGATGGAGTAAAACATGTTTTCTATAGTTTTTAAAATAACTATTTGAAGTTAAAAATATAAATAGTTTGTTAATCTATTTTTCTAAATGACTAAAAGGACACTTTTCCGAAATATGACGGGGTAAAAGGCCAGGAGTCCTAAACTATACCGAGTACAATCGATGTGGCTTATTATTATCCTCGAATATCTTCACGATGTATTTACCTGCGTTTGGTATTAGCCCGATGGCGGCATCTCTGATTCCTTTCAGAACTTCATCTACAAGCTCAAAAGCATGAATACTGATGATGCGCTTTCAGCCCATTTCCCTTCTTTTTCTCAGGTACACTACAGCCACAGTAACAAGTAACAAAATGGTGGTTCTGCTTTTATTATATTCATCTCTTACACAGTGTCAATATGTACACTCATAATACGGATGAATAGTTCGTACGGCCCTCTTTACGCTGGGAAAGGTTTTTGGTCCCGGGCATCGTTATGAATAGTTTAAGAACTATGTTATGAAACTATGCCGCTAGTTTATGAACTATGCCGATCTGCCCAGGGAATAGTGCAATTTTTGGTTTCAAGTCTTGAAGTAGTTGAAATAAGCCTCCACTTTTATCCACTCAGATGACAGGGATCTATATAGGAGGTGTATAACATTGAATTAGAAGTGGGCATTTTGGGCTTCTTTGCTTTAAACGTATATTTGAATAATATGTTAAATCATTCATTTCACATACTCAGAAACATCTGCATTTGCATGGTGATAAATGTATATAATAGCAGAGGTTAAACTTCATATCAGGCATTATAATACAACTCTAATTTATTGAATTTGTATTAAAATATTATATTAAATCTTATAACTTGATATTGCACTGCTTTTTTAATGATTATTTTAATAACATTGTAACATTAAAAAGTAAGCTGAATAAAATGTGCATTTAAATTTACGGAGCAAAATCTTTATTTTCTTTTAGTGCCGGGGTATTCATTTTTGTCTTAGTGTGTGTATGTCTTGTTCTTGCGTATGAATCAGCAGCTACTGAAAAAATATGTGTAAACGGGAAGCCAATCACTGTTGATGGTTGGGTTTAAGAAAGTCTTTGTCACGGTGGACGAAAGGTAGCACTCATTGAGAGGTGTTCGCCGTCGTGATTGGAGAACACAACTGGCCAGAGTGGCGATGACGCAGCCCCACGGTGCATATTGCTTTAAGCGAAACGAATCTGTGCAAATCCGGTTTAAGGTGCCCATTCCTTGCGTGGGGAGAATTGCTACCAGGTGGTATAGTTCTTCATCTTTTTTTTTTGGTGGTAATAGGAGTTAATCTGTATTTGAACGTATTTAGCCAGGAAGTGTTCCAGGTCTGTAAGATGTGTTGAATGGGGGCTAGTGGAGAGTAGCCAGCGGGTCGACAGAAAAGTCGGCGAAAGCACAGTCTCTGTATGCCGAAGCTGGTGTGGATTTCTTGACATTTGAGCAGGCAGGTTGGCTTGTTTCCAGAAGAAACCTATTCACTTCGTTGTGCGGGTGTGTCTCTCCGAAGCACTGCAATGCCTGAGAGCACTCGTATTAGTACGAAACTAGAGACGTAGGACGGAGACAACCAGTAACGGTTCTCACGGCCTAGTTGAGTACTGTGTCCGATTCTTTGTATGGAGCTGTTGCACCTGCTGGGGCGGCATAGTAGCAGCGTGTAGGTCCAAGGCCAAGGCGGTGGTCGCGTAGAGTTCGCTGGGCGGCACCCATGAAGATCCAACAAGTCGCACCAGGATGTTATTCTGCGAAGATACCTTGGCGCATGGACATTGTGCTGCGGTAAATAAGCTGCCGGTCAAGCTTCACTCCAGATAGGTGGGTGATTGTATGGCAGCGGTCTCATTGAGGTTGATTGATAGCTGGCGATGGCTCTTGGTGTTGAGGTTAAAGGCGTAGCGGGTCTTGGCTTCGCTCAGCTTCAGTCTCCAGGTCTTGAGGTATGATGCAAGTAGGGCCATATCAATAACCATAGTCAAATAACCATAAAACGTCGTGTAACTGGCAGCTGGACTCACAACAGTTTTTTTTAAAGTTTTCTTTGCACAGTTGCAAAAGCTCCAGATGCCAGTTACAACGATGTTTGATGGTAATTTCTAACAGTGTGAATTTATCTTCTCAATGTCCTGTGAGGTCTGTTTGTAACCAATTAGCTTAGAGAGAATTATTTCTTGAGTATCTGAGTGGCTCTGCAGGCATTTAAATTGTGAGCGTTGATTAAAATCGCTGGCCGTACACACGGAGACAGTTTTAAAAAGACATAGGGATGCCAGGAGAAGCGCCACCCTGCACCCAAGTTTTCTCGAACCCGGTTGTGTACATATTGGAATGCTTACCAATTGTATTAGATCCAACTTGAAGTGAATCAGCCGAATTTAGCGTCTTTATGATAATAAGGATGATGATTTAGTAGTTTCTGGGTCGTACACGACAGAAAGTCAAAGATGGTTTCTAGGGGAACGTACGACAGCAGGGCAAGTTCAAAACAAATTTGCGGTGTACTTTGCACCGGAATAAAACCTTGAAACGTTCCGGTAGTGGGGTACAAACCGATCCAGTGACAAATTTGAGAGAAATTCGTTATCCTAAAAAAAACTCCTCATGTCATTTAAAGGCTGACTTCAGAGATTTAGAAATATAATTTTTGTGTGTGTAGTTATTCAAGTTTGAGAGCAACGGATTTCGGTTGATGCTAGTAAACATTTATGTGAGTTACAAACAGAACCATAGGAGATGTGTATAACAAAATTACCGGATTCCGGCAAATTTAATCAAAGTTTAGTTATGATTTTCTATATGGAAGGAAATCGATTTGGAGCTTAGCTATTAAAACAGTGATTAGTATGGGGAAAAGCATTATGTAGATGCCAAGAACATGATAGAAAATTCAGGGCGCATCATTTATCTGGAAATATCTGAGTCAGCATTTAAAGCTGTCACTTAGATGTGCTCGAAACATACCGCCCTGTGTTGCGGTTATGACTCGCCGTGGAAGCTACATTGACAATATAGTTGTTTTCCCAAGAATTTAAAGTGCCCAATGGGCCATATACCCATAGTGTCTCTCATTTGCTGGTTGTTGCCTCATTGATAAATAAGATTGCGTCATGCTATGATTGTTATTTATGAAAACGGATTAAAGCTTGTTAAAGGTACCTCATAAATGTCGGGATCCTGATTTTTGCAAAAAACTAACTTTTAAAACTTTTTTGTGGTTCAGCTTTACAACATTTGCAGGTTTTTATTACTAAAAATTGAAAATTGGACAAAATTTAAGTCTTTGTTTGTTCACATCTGAG
The DNA here is from genome assembly GCA_023653785.1 of Ophioderma brevispina. Lineage (NCBI taxonomy): Eukaryota > Metazoa > Echinodermata > Ophiuroidea > Amphilepidida > Ophiodermatidae > Ophioderma > Ophioderma brevispina. The sequence continues at coordinate 36,708 of JAMKCH010026288.1, forward strand.
GCCTGAAGAAAAAGACTGTTAAGGATGCGTGGATATCTGTCCCATGGCCATTAGAGGTTTTTGAAAGAAAGGCATTGCTGAATTCAGACTTGCTTCCAATCAACTTTGGAGAAAACTTTTCTTCTAGCATTCCTTCAGAGGTCTTACTGGGAGTGAGCAGTGACTCTGTGTCATATCTTTGTTCAAAGAAACTCCCTCTGTCACAGATGGAAAAAATCTTGTTGACAATCGCTTTTGTGAAAACTTTCACTCTTAGCATTCCTGTCGGACATCCTACTGATAGTGTGTAGTGGCTCTGTCCAGGACCGTTCCTAGAGGGGGGGGGTGACACCCCAGTACAATTTGTTCTCTGTTCTGTCGGCTAAACGTGGACTTCTTGTTGGCAGATCGTTAATTAATATAAAATGAATAAAAATATGTTGTTACTTAACATTACAATGTCTAACTTTCCCATTGCTACATGCCGTATAACACAGTATGTTTAACAATTTTATCAGTCTATTGCTCCCCTCCCCCACTCCTCAGGAATTTGAACCGACGGTAAAAAATAATGTCTCCAACAAAACTGTACTGGTCCATTTGCCGACACAATTTCAAATTTTCAGCTCGCTGCGCTCGACGGCGAAACTTATTTATCGCGCGAGTGTAGCGAGTTGCATTTTTTTTATTTTTAAAATTGTGTCGGCAAATGGTATTTTCTCGACCACACCTACTCAACATCCCCTTGAAAATATCTGGGACGCCCCGGCTCTGTTCTCAGACTAAATAGATTGTTCAAGTGTAAGTGTTCAAATAGAAGGTTGTGAAGAAAGTAACTCTCGTTCAAACAATGCAAAAGCCTTGCTGACAATCAGACTTTTGAGAAACTTCACTCTTAGCATTTTCCAGGGTGATTCTGTTCTAGCTCTTTTAAGATGCGTTGAAGGTTTCTGTCTATACGTTATACTGATACTGCAACGCAGTTGAATGACAGTTCATATAATATCTTCATTTGGTGTTTAAATGTCTTTACTCAAATCACTGCTGAAGACCATGTCGTTACTTTATGTAAATGTGCAATCTTTGTTTGGCTCAATCGGCCACAGGATTTTTAAGTCTCTCAGCACAATATGCCATAACGTCTTCCTCCAAAGTTCAAAATGACCCAAGAAACGTTTTTCCTAAGCCTTTTTACCCTCTTTAAAACGAAAACAAACATTTGAGCAAAATTAACTTCCTTAACTATTTAATTATTTTTTATTTTGATGTAGTGGTTTTTTTTACTCACAACTTTCATAGTTTGCTTGTGCTGTTTCAAAGAAATTACGTACTTGTCACCTTTAGCGCCACAAGACAAGTGACAAGTACATGGGGTACCTAATCTTTTTCAGTCCAAAATAGTGTTGATTACTATTAGCATAGGCCCTGTAACTTCTGTAAGGTTTTTGGATAGCACTTCCAAGGGCCCGTTCCCTGTTGTAGGTTGGGTACAATCAATAAGGACAATTGTACTCCTTTTGTTACCTATTTAACCTATGGTTAGGTGGGTATAAATCAATACTACAACTGGCCTACCGCCCAAAGTCCTAAACGGTTAAAAATATGACTGGATGGAATTGGGATATCTAAATTTGCAATTAAGAAAAGATGTGGATCGTCTAGACCTGGTAAGTATTTAATATAGCCTGGAAATTTGTTCTTCTCTCCATACTTACTTTTTAAGTAACTGAAAATTACAATATCAATTGCATTTTGTTTATTTTGTAGTAATTAGGGGCCTAAGTTAATAACAAATATTGGATTTCACCCTATTGAGAAGGCATTTTCATATAAAAAACATTGTAAATATTGGGAAAATAGTATAGGGATTTTAATAAAAATTGTGCCCAAGTTTCAAAACAAAATTTTGTTATTTTGTTTATTTTCAGATTTAATAATTAGTTTATTTAACTAAAATCAATTTCGCATATTTGATCGAAATAAAAAATCAAAGCCGTAGCCTTCTGATTCCTTGCCCCTACTGAAATTGCAAAGTTTTTTGATTCTTGCAATATTTGATGACACTTTCAAATGACTGCGAAAAAAGCTCTGGTATCCTTGATGTCATTATCATTTAATTGAGATGTTTAATTTGAGAATTTGATTTTACTTATACTCAATTTTATTTTACTAATAGTTATATAAGTCGTAAGTTGTATACATCTCCATTCAAAGCCCAAAGTTTATCCTTGATCGCCAACTTTCATATGTTGTCAATGTACAGCAGCAAGACACAGCCGCCTTCCTCCTGATTTGCTAAAGACGAATGCGCGTTAGAATTTTACCATGGTGTTAATTTGGAAAAACCATCCAAAACAGTAAACAGTGACTCGATACGTTTGAAGTGTCAATTTGAACATTGTCATCATAATCGTGCAAATCTCAATGTGATCAATGATAAAAACCAAAGCGATATCATTATTAATATAAATATTAAGGATTCGAAGTTGAGTGTTTATGGTTACTCTTTGTGTATATTAGTTACACGAACAAGGGGGGTGTTTGTTTCATGGGTAACCAACACAAGATTCACCATACATCAAGTGCGACTGATGGTCAACGCTGATTTGAGCTACTGCAGTGTACAGAGCTACATAGAAGATACTCTTGCTTCCAGAATATTCACTTTACTTAATTTTTAAAGATTTTAGCCGTTTTCTACTTTATAAGCCGTATCCAGTCTGCTCCGTCCACGAATGTCCACGCTGATTGGAGTGGATTGCATAGCATCGATCTCCGATTTACAGATTACAAAGATACTTGGCAGTCTTTCCATAATTAATTGGTGAGTAAACAAGCACTTTCACATTCACAATAATTTTCTCCATATAATGAAGTAAATTTTTTTTAAATCGCTGGTCGCCCCCAATACTCCGTGCATTAATCAGATCTTAAGGTGCATTTCGCGATTGTAAAATTCCTTTTCATTGTAGATGATCCTAATAATCTGAATTAAGCTGATCATTGATATTTTTCATAACTAGAAGCATCTTGAATCACACTAGTCATCAGGAACATTACTGGGCAAGCCTAGATATATAAGATCCTCGATCTACTGATGTCGCCAATCAAATAACTGTATTGTTTTCCTTGGCCCCTCCGATCATGTGCTGGTTATTCAGGCTACTTCGCTCTATTAGTGACAATACATGCTAAGCCTATTCATGTCCCAGTATATATCAAGTGTCCCCGAGTTACTCTCTAACTGAGCTGCTAATATCAATCAAATAATGCACATGTTATGGGCACTCTGTGTCGGTGATATATCGCCAGATCAAATAATGTACGTTTCTGGCCCTCCTGTTCGGTGCATGCTTATTCTGGCTATTTTGCTCTAATGGTGTCAATTCGGGTAAGCCTCTTCAATGTCCTCAGTGATATAATCCAAGTGTCCAAGATCACTCCTACTGAATCTGCTAATATCACATCAAATAATGCACTGTTTATGGGCACTCTTTGTCAGGTGGCATGTTAATTATCTGGTTGTTTTGGAACAATTAGATTATTGGTTTGTTGTTTTTTGTTTCAAATGTTAGATACAACAATTCCTAATCATTTAAGATTGTTTCTACCCCTTTTCACGGCTGCTTTAAAAATGACCATTTTTTTTTTTTTTTTTTTTTTTTAAAATTATTAAAACACTAACTCACTTATACAACGTAGTCCTATGGAAAAAATGGCAATTTGAGCAATGTTTCCTTCACATTTAAACCTCTCACAGAGGAAATACATCAATATCCACCCAAAAAAAAAGTACAAGCTAAATCACCAATACTTTTGAACATATTGCGCGAGAAAAAATTTTAGTTACGAATCAACAAACTCGCCGACAAATCAGACCGGCAACACTTCTCTATAGTCTTCCAAAGCCTAGTACTTAGCAAATCGATGTGAAATTGATGAGCGCGGAGTAATTGTCCCGGTTCCTTTGTACTGTTTAAAATTGTGTCTTAATACTGTTATTTGAATATGTACGTTTTCAGCCCACAAAAAAAATCAACTGCGTTTGAATGGTAACTTATTACAAAACCATGGCAGATCCGAGTACACTTGTATTGTACTCATAATGTACTTGAAATATGCTCAAATTATATTGCTATGAACAAAGGACTTTTGAAGGATACAAGCTGTCCCAAAAAATGGGTAACACTCCGGACACAGGCATTTTGTAAAAATAAAGACGCATGGGTCTTTGGTTTGGTATGCTCTTAAGCTAACTAAATAAGCTTTTATTTGTCGTTATTTATTTCAATGCGATAATTGGTATAAACCAAAAATATGCTTCGTCCAAAAGAGAGTACAAATTCGGATTGGTCCGATTTGCACTGTAACATGTGTAGGATTGTGTAAAACATGATTTGTAACATACTGAAATTGGGGGTTGATTTTGTGTTATTGATTGTCAATTGAACTTTTAAGATATTGACAATCCTTTTTAACTTCATTATTGTCATAAAGTGTGATAATGTTTTAATGATCAGCAATACTTTGTATTTTTCACATATTAAGTCAGTCATTACGTTCTTAGCAGAGTTAGCCTATGAAATCGCTCAAAACTACACAGAAGTTAAACCAACCAAAATTAAAACCAAATAATCAGACGCTTCCTATTGGACCCCCCCTATCCCTCCCAATAAAATCTATGTATTTTATAGGCAGAATAATCAACAAAAACACGAAATAAACAAAAAAGAAATACGGTAAACTTCTGATAATGAGCCTACATGGATAGTTGAGCAGGCAGAATTGGAAAAAAGACACCAGTGCAGCCATACAGAGCCGCGGACCAGTATGGCAAAAACTCAAGCCAAAATCTCTCTTGTTAGAAGAGCAGTTGTGGTAGATCCCGATTTCACATTTGGTAAAACACCGTGGCAGGAATAAAAAAAAAAGTCTTTCTGCAAAATCTATTTAGAGGGAAAGAAGATGTGCTATGAAGCCAAGGGTATTCATGTGCATCATGCATTCCAAGTGTTCTAAGGCAAAAATCGTACCAGTTGCTTTTGCCTCTCATACTTGATGAAACATATTTTTGTTTTACATATTCGATTGGAATGCAATAAAAGGCAGATTAAAGCTCGTTTTATTTCCTTTTAAATCAAAATACCGTCGTTACGAAGTGTTAACATTTTTGGACAACGCCTTACCTGTGTTGTACTGGAAATATAATTTTTTTTGATAAGGACAGGAAAAAATTAATGGCACTTTTAGGCTTTGTGATTTTTAGAAACTTTGTGTACTCCGACTGTACTCCTTTTGCTCGAAATGTACTTTCTGAAATTAAAAGGTTACTTCAATTAGTATTGACACTTAGAACATTTTCAATCATTTACTGTGTTATTCGACTGACATATACTTTTTTTTTAATTTTCAACATTAAATGTTGTACTCGAAGTGTCGTTTTGGTTTTGCTGGGGACTTCAAATTTTTGCACTAAAAATAGTAGTTTTGGACTACATTTTGATATAATGCTTATATCAGTACATTTACAGTACAGTGTTTAAATCGAATACGTTCGAGTTAGAGAATAAAGGTTGATTTTTGGGGAACCGGTAGGCTACTCTCTTTCGTACAATTGAACCAAGGCGATACTATTTTTTAAGTGGAAGAACGGAAAAATGATGGTGTCGCCGCCGTCGTTCAATTCTTTCGATATCGAAATTTGTTAGTATCTTGTATATTATAGTTAGCCTGTGAACATCCTTCTTGACTTCGACTTGTTGACCCCCAATTGAATTTCTTCAAAGGATCTTGGTCACAGCCCTTTCTCTCCAGGTCATATTGTTTTTGAGACACGTTCCGATTAAATAGGATTTTTCTAATCCGCTTCCGATATATTTTGTAGAGACTCCTCAAATTGTTTTAATATATTTTGATTCTTGAGTCTTGTTTTGCTTTTCGCTAGGTTCAAATCTGGCGTTTTGAGATCCTGGCGTATCCTCACATATTATTATCTTGATGTGCTCATTATTGTATTCGTAGAAAGTCATGTGTGACCCTGATTAATAAAACTGGACAATAAATATTGCTACTTTGGATTCTGACTCAAGAAACGTGGTCCCAGATGAAAGCTATTTCATTTTGCTATTCAATTACAAATTTATGGCCCTCAATCGTCTTTCACATTGTCATTTTTTTAATGGTGAACCCCCTAAATACCGAACCTTACTGTAGTAAAACGAAACAAGCTTTGCCCCTTCAAAATTTTCAGGATTTTCATTTCCATCAATATCTATCACACCACCTGACACAGAACAAAATCCATAAAATGATGCGTTGCACATCTCAACGTTTGACTCAAATGCAAGGTCGCCCGCCAGGGCGGCGTGCCCATCTCTATGTCATTGGCGTTTTGGCCAGACTCCCTCATATAATGTTCTTGTGGGGGGTTCGCGCCACGTCACTCCCGCACAGCGAGTCTGTTTTGCATTCCCAGCATGTGCCGGTACCCATTTATACTCCGGTGTAGAGAGGCAAGCATGTAAAGTGCCTTGCCCAGCGTCACAACCCAATTTGGCGACAGCGGGGCTCGAACCTTATGCTATGAGGCGAGCTCTGATCCACTGCACTCAACATGTGCCCCCAACGTTGACATGGAATAGGCCATTGGAAAGAGCCCTTGATTAGAATAGTTCAAACATGTAATGTTCTTCACTGTGTCAGTATCTGTTGTGGTTTAAGTTACTTCCATATTCAAGCATTGTATTTTTGTTCAATGGCAATTTTGCAGAGAATAAGGTAGGTAGTTGACAGGGCATAGTCCAAATTAATTTCCTGATTGTTGGCCATATTTGCTCTTTTAAGCGGGAGCAAGGACTTGGGTCAAACATCATCGTTCATGTCCCACTACCTCTCAGCTTTGACCAACTTATGTAGTTAGTATGGACCCTTCCATCAATGCAAGATAGTGGTGTCAAATCGTGTTCACTTTTCAATAGGGGTCAATTTAAAGTTTACCACAGGGGTCAAACCTTTTAATTACTCCATCTTGTGAAATGTATGCCATATTGTCCGTCTAGTCATAAGGATACAAAAATGTATAGTTTTACTAATCTATGACCATTGCTTGTAGATTTATTGGTAAAATGGCTGAAAGTGCCAAAAAAAGGTCATTTCCATTTGTCCAGAGCCTATTTTGGGCTATAGTAAATTAGAAATTGCAAAAACAATTTTTGTCGCACAGAAAATGATTCCAGCTTAATCATTTTACATGGGGATACTCTTTATTAAGGAAAAAAAATTTTTTTCATTAGTGCAAAAAGTTAGAAGTAACATTTTGAGGGACAACTGTTATGTGACTTTTGTTGCAAACCTTTACAACTAAGCCGGTTCTCAAAAAATGGTAGCAATCAAAACCGATTTTTTTCAATATTATATTCTCAACACAGTAGTGATCTTTTGGTACCTCACCATATGAAAGAGAAAAGACCAGGCTTTCAGGTTTTTTGTTTCATCTCATTTGGGGCTTGTTTTCAATCCAAGATAACTCAGTTAAAAAAATCGAGTTTGTGCCATTCTGTTGAGTGAACACGGGGAAGAATTAGTTAAACTAAGTTATTCACACTTGAACAGATTATAAAATTCTTTTAAAAAGGATAACTTCATAAAAAGAAACTCTAAAAAATATACGAACATTTACGTAATGGTGAAGTTATGAGTTGAAGTTCTGGCTTTAAGATTAGTGTATAACATTCGATATGCTGTTGTTTGTTAGAAAGAACCATTAGCGAACAGCAACCTGGAGGAGATAGTTTTTTTATGGTCTTTGAAGTATCATGAAACGCAAATTCCTACCAGCACTTTGAACTTTTGCTTGCCAAATTCATTTTTTATTGACTTTAACACTTAGTTAAATGTACAAAGATGTGCAATAGTTTAAACCATTTCTTTTGGATTTGGAGTGTTTATTGTTTTTGGTTGCCATTTACATTCCTTCTGGCACGATTTTAACATATACAACTTTTGTATAAAGTCACAACCCATTTTCATTGACGTGCAATAAATATTGGTTATTTTTTATTATATGAAAGAATATTGTATCATTGAACTGATTATGGTTGGACTATTAACTTTGTGTCGATAAACCTAGGACTTCCTTGGGGTTTACTTTAATCTTGTTTTTGCGCTTCTTTGTATGTTTGGTCAGTTGCAATTTTTGTGCGCAGCTTCAAGACATTATGGCATAACGGGGCGAAACAACTCTGTCTGGTCCCATTCATCAAAGTGGCACAAAAAGCGATTTGGTATATTGCACTATAAATTATTAAATCCTCGTGATTGACAAAGCAAATAGATGACACAAACATCATTGAAATCCTGGTCTTTGTTCTTTATAATTATGTAAGGTAAGCAATGACCTATTTTGTATTAATCATATTTAACCAATTTTTTTCTGATTGTAACCATTTTTTTGAGACAAAGGCTTTATGAGTAAGGTTACTGTATTGTCTACCTTTCATACCAATGATCGTTTGTTTAGCCCGACTGAATTTGATTTGGATGGTCCTGTAACCATGATTGGTTTGAATCACATCGAATGACTGGTATGATGGGGGGGGGGCCATATGGGAAGATTCGAGTATACAATTTGGTCTGTTTTTGAGAAAATGTACCACACGATCAATTAGCTTTGGAACATATCAAGAATATTGCTTTTTCTTAACAATATTCCATTTCGCATTGAGCTGGACAATATAACTCTCAATCCTCTTGGTGCGATTACTGTGAACACTCTCCCAAACCAACGCAATGCACTGTTACTATCTGATTTGAATGTAATGGATCCGAGAGTTTCCTTGAAGGTTGTTTTGTCTATTCTTGTACCTTTTGTTTTTGCTGTTATCACTTCTCGAGTTGACTGTTAATGGGGGAGCTTTATCGGAATCAATCGAGTACAAGTACGTCTGTTGTTAGCACAGAAAAAAATGCGACCCATGCGAATTAATTAGTTTTGGACATATCAAGAGTTTCTTTACAACATTTTGCGTTCGTAATTTGACGACGAGAACTACCGGTTCACCTTGCCCCAAAAATAAATTCCCCTGAAATTAAGAAAATTTCGTTGCATAACTTTATTTAGAACTGCGTGATTGGAACCTTTAAAAGGTTGTTTTAATCAGGAGGAACCACATTTGGGTCTGCACAAAAGTCGGTGCTTTTCAAAATCGCCTTTGGGCATCAACACACTTCTTTTCCCCAAATGATGTCTATCAGAAAAAGTGCATTTACCGTATTGTTTTAAAGGTGTAAAGTCAAAATTAATCGATTTCTACACCGATTCATGTCCCATATTCATGGCGTCTTAATGTAATAAGCTTAAAAACATTACGCATAGGTACAAATACACAAACAAGACAAATATGTCGAAAACAAACAAACAAACAATGATATTCAGCTTTACATTCATAGTATCAATAAAGGTCCATTGGTCTTTGTCATATTGCGAGGTATTTTTCAAACTGTTTCAATCAAATAAACTTTATTGTTTTGTCATCCAGGTGAGACGCAATAGTCAATGTTTTCTTCATCGGCACTGATGACAGTCATTGTATGTTTACACTTGGATTTTTTTTTTTTTTTTTTTTGTTTTTTTTTTTTGGGTTTTTTCTTTTTTTGTTGTTGGGGGGGGGGGGGGGGGGTTTTTTTTTTTTTTTTTTTTTTTTTTTTTTTTTGTTTTTTTGTGTTTTTTTTTTTTTTTTATTTTTTTTTTTTTTTTTAACTTTGGTGTTTTTTTTATTTTTTTTGGGGGGGGGGGGGGGGTTTTTTTGTTATTTTTTTTTGTTTTTTTTTTTACCTTGTTTTTTTTTTTTTTTTTTTTTTTCTTTTTGTTTTTTTTTTATTTTTTTGAGATTCGCTTTTTTTCATTTTTTTTTGTGGGGGGGGGGCTTTTTTTTTTTTTTTTTTGTTTTTTCATTTTTCTTTGTCTTTTTGGGGGTTTTCTTTTTTTTTTTTTTGGACTTTTTTTTTTTCTTTTTTTTTTTTTTTTGTTTTTTTTTAGCGGGTTTTTTTTTTTTTTTTTTTTTTTTTTTCCCCCTTTTTTTTTCTTTGTTTTTGTTTTTTTATTTTTTTTTTTGTTTTTAGTGTTTTATTTTTTTATTTTTTTTTTCTTTTTTTTTCTCTTCAGCACCCCTTTTTTTGTATTTCTTTTTTTTTGTTTTTCTTTTTTTTAATTTCTTTTTTTTTGTTGTTTTTTTTTTTTTCTTTTTTTTTTGTTTTTGGGGGGGGTGGGGGGGGGCGGGGGGGGGGGGTGGGGGGAGCTGGGGCGGGGCCCCGGGGGGGGGGGATGCGGGGTGGAACAGGGGGAGGGCCGCTTGTGGTCGGTGTTATTGTTTTTTTGGTGGTTGTCTGTGTGTGTGGGTGGGGTGTGTGTTTTTTTTTTTTTTTTTGTTTGTGGTTTTTGTGGTTTTTTTTTTGTTTTTTTTTTTTTTTTTTTTTTCTTTGTGTTTCGCCTTTTTTTGTCTTTTTTAGACTTTTTTTTTTTTTTTTTGTTTTTTTGTCTTTTTTTTTTTTTTCTTTTTTTTTTTTTTTTTTTTTTTTTTAAAAGTTCCTTTCTTTTTTTTTTATTTTTTTTCCACTTTCCCCCTCTGCTGCTTGTTCTGTTGCTGCCTGTGTTCGCCTGCTCGGCTTCCTCTTTCCCCCCCTTGCGCCCGTTTCGTCTTCTTCTTGTTGTCCCTCTGCTTCCCCCTTGCCTGTCCCTTGCCTTCCACAAATGGCAGCGCGGAGGTGTGGGGGGGTGGCCGGGCAGAGGGGTCGGACCGGGGTTGCAGAGGCGGGAGAGGGGAAGCTGAGGACGGCAGATCGCAAGTGAAGTGAAAGAGGAAATGAATCGTTTTGGAAATTGAATAATTTTTTCATTTAGAACGTTAAGAACGGGGGTAAAAAAACTGTAAAAACCCCCTGGGAAAGGCCCGGGGCGACCACAGCAGGGGGGAAAAGGGAGGGTGGGGGGGATGCCAAAACAGGTTTTGAAAGCACGACGGTTGTGGCATGCCATGTTGGTTATACAAAAATTAATGTCCTAATTCTGGATCTTTTTAATAGACTGACTTCCCGGATGGAAGTCGTTCTTTGTTCTGCATGGTTGCCTGTTCGTCATCTTATGGCACTGGGGCCTACCCGTCTCTTGTCCTTCCACCCGATGAAGTCCACCTGACACCCTGGAGTCCTGTTGCAAGTCCTCAGGTCTTCCAGCGTTGCCGGGAACAGCTGGACGTACAGATCAGCAGGAATTCCAGAGCTCCGGGGAACAACGGCTTTACAAGGTATAAGGACTAAAGGCGACGGTGGCAGTAAGGGCGACATGGGAGAACGGGGCGAGAAATGAAGCGAGGTCTTCCAGGACCACTGGAACCACGGCAGAGAGGAGAGCGTGGATTACTAGGTTTGCAAGGTGGCCAGGCAAGGTGGAAGCCCCGATGATTCCAGGATGTGTCTGAATAAATGTTGGACCGGGCATTCAGGTGCAAGGGACAGAAAGGTGAGACTGGGCCCTGTACCTATAGGTCAAAGATCTCATTCTCTGTGCAAACAAGTGCCAAGCTGGCTACATGGGCCATGGCAATGAATTCTGAAACTTTGACGTATGAAACAACATCGGATGGCACTTCAAACTTGGAAGCAAATAATTTTACCTTGTCAAATACCCTGGCACGTATGTTGTTCCGTTTTCCTACTCACTATTAATTCTGACAGCTATCACACCCTTACATTGACCGGGTAAGGATGGGCACAACCCATTCTAGGGCGTGGCCATGGACTGATTAGGTTCTGGGGGCGGAGTTCCTTCAAATGTAGCCAAGGGTTGTAGCTTCACTGGCATTCAGTAATCAGTTCTGCCTTAAGGTTGCTGAATACAATGGGGAACAAGTTTCGTACCAGTGCTAAGTACACCACTTTTCCCCGCTTTCTACTCTATGAAAACTACAGAAATGGGCTAGGGAAAGGTTTCAATACCACCACCCATATCCACTATCAAAAAATTAGCAAATATGTGAGGAAACAATTAGAACAAAATCGGAACACTAAATCCTCCCATAACAAGATAATGATTTATTTAAATTAATTTTAATACAGCCCCCCAAAAAAAAAAAAAAAAACCCCCGCCCCGACCACCCCCCAAAAAGTAGTACTAAAATAGTAGTTTTCTACTCAACCATCATATTTTTAACTTTTTTTTTTGGGGGGGGGGGGGGGGGGGGTTTGTAAATAAACCACCGTTGTGCTTACCTTTAAGTCCAAGCTTAAAACAACCATTAAAGGAAATTTTATATTCAATCTTACGTGGCATTTTAACCACAGATCCTTCAAGCCTGACCAGTCCAGGGTTGTAAGTCAGGTGGTAGTTAGCCATCACGCCTGAAGTGATGGAAATGAGGACAGACTTTTCTGTTGATAGAGTTTAGTTCACCATAAATTTGGAGGGTGTGCAAAATTGTTACAGTGGCATTTTTGAAATCCACTATGGCGGCTACCATGTCCCAAAATCACTAAAAATCCCTACGTATTTCCGATAGAACAAATTCTCTCGGTACTGTTCTACTATTGTCCCGGTTTTTTGCCGCGAAAAAGTGTTGGTTAATGTAATTTTCAATCATTACATTGCCACAAAATCCATATGGCTGCTCACAGTCAAATAGCTCTCGGAGGTCATTAAAATGATTCTTAACTCCTCCATTATAACTATTTCGCGACTTGAAATACATCCTGAACCCTAAATATGGTCTGCAGATGTTCAAAATCTGTTACAATTGATCACACGCGCAAGTTTTACTTTTACCACCTCTAGAATGCATTTCTAACGCACTCGGACACGTCAAGTGTTCGGCACATTTTGCAGTTTAGAGCCTTGATTCCAGTGTCTGTATATGCATCGCTTTATGCTTTATACTTATGAGTTATATGTATTTGGTCACTCGAAACCCTTATTTGGCATTTCTTCCTCTGAACTGGACATTTTCACAATTCAAGATGGCAGCCAATACAGCCGCCTTTAAAACCGTAAAACCTACAGATTTGTATTAGATGTAAGTTACATCACTCTTATTATTATAAAGGTGTAAATTAAGGTATGAATATTTGACCATTTGACATTCTTATCTGTAATTTCTGTTTCTTTAACATGCAAATGTTAGATGGGGGCCAATGTGGCTGCCTTTTTTAACCTTCTTTAAAACCTAGAAATTAGGATACATCTTTATTGTATTTGTGTTAAACAGCCAGAATGATTATTAAAGTTTAAATTAAAGTAGAGATGTATGCTGTTGAGCAGTTAATACTCGTATTGGTATATTTGTTACTTGCAACATGGCTTCAAATCAAATGTCCGGCCAATATATTATAATATATGACAATTGTAGTTTTAAAGATCTTAAAAGGCAGTCATGTTGACTGCCATCTTGATTGGACTTGTTAAACACACTTGAAATGTCAGATAATGAGTTCTAATGGTCATTAGAGCGGCAGAATTATACCTCTATCACAAATACTTGATGATGTTATTGGTCACTTTAACTCATTCACGGCATATTGGGTTTTAGGGTGGCCATATTGGATTGATGTAATATTTTGTGATCAAATCACCGTCAATAACCCGTCCCAAAGATACTCGGGGTGGCTTTAATAACCGAGATCTAGTGCCTAAAATTATGGCCTCATTTGAAATGAATTTGAGAGTGATAGCGTCCATATGGATTCTAGAAAATGCCACTGAGCGAAATTTTGCACACCCCCCAGAAATTATTAGCTTAGTTCATCATTGACAAAAATTTCGATCAATAGAAAAAGTCTGTATCCATTGCCACCGTGTGCCACAATTCCTCCTGCGCTATTGACTACTTCAGCGGGAGCAGGTTTAAAGTGCATTTCGTGATTCAGCACCTTCCGGTTTTTTTTCATTTTGTCAACTAAATCCTTGAGAAAGCTTATTCACAACTTTTAGGATCCCTACTTTGCGTTTTTGGTGTTAATGACAAATTCTTGTTTCCCACGGTCCCATAGGCCACTGTGCTGTAATGTCCTGTCCGTTACGGACAGAAATCAAAATTTCTTACAGATACGACCGAATTTGCACTAAAGATTTGGCACACATGTTTCTTACTGTAAACAGTTCAGAGAATAAAAATCTCAGTTTTTTTAGGTAAGTCGGGGGACGAGGCGGTGGATCGCGAAAATGCCCTTTAACATCATTACATGATATCTATGTAGGGATATTTTATCCATGGATGTGTATTTTACGCGTTTTAATGCTCTAGAACATCTACAAGAAGCTATAGAAGATTAGGCAATGTACAGTAAATACCATGTATAAGCAGTATGGATACAAAATTGTGTTTTCTCAAAATGCTATTTCTGATTTTTTTCCGTTAAAATTTTCTACCTTAACAAACGTATCATCTTACACAGTTCCACATCATATATCACTGGGAAGCATATATTTGTCTTTTTAAATTAAGCTTTGATGACGTGGAGCTACCCGTTAGGAGAAAGGGTTGGTTTTGAGCCGTTTTGGTAAAAAAGTCCCAGTTTAGGTAAAGATATGATTATCAAGTTTCTTTATATGACATCAAATACACCTGCATCAGACATGTGAAGTTATCGACCTGTATAATGTCCATCGTTCGGACACAAGCGATGTTTTCAATATTCACAACCCACAAAATATTACATGCACGGACAAGGTGATGTAGACACATCAGGGTTAGAGACGATATGGCACTTCCACGTTTCAAAGTTTTAAACATTATGGTATTACACGTTTTGCTTAAAGTCCTTCTGAGATCAAGGAAAAACTGTAGGCGTATGAAGAACTGGTAGAGATTATGACCAGAATGAAGATTTTGTAAAATAAAGAGGTAAAAATGTTCGTTCTGATTGTAGCGCACCACAATAAACCGACAAATGATGAATGCAACGTTTTATAGGTAAACGTCCACGCGAAAGTACTTAATGCTAATATCCTTAAACATTTGGCTTTGTTTATTGGTAAAACAGGTATCGAGTAAATGTTACATAAAAGGATATTTCATTTTTGTTGAAGCAATTTTTTAAAAATCAGGGCAAAAAGTAGTTTTCACTACCCAAACATCAATTATTATGAGCCAGTGTCACATATGTTTAATATAACTATATTTATATTATAACATCCAGCCAAAGACAATATCCATGTATGATCTATCACTTATTTTTAAAATTATTGAGCAAAAATTTATAAATAAACCAATGTTTCCTTCAGAATTTTATGATGTGTGAGAAAAATGCATATTTTCAGTTAACAATCGCCTATATTTTCATAATGGATTATGCAGTGTAAGATGAACTGTAACAAACTAACAGAGTAACATTACATATGGACATGTTTTTTTTCATTAGAATCTTGCAAATTAGTAAGCGGCATATACATTATACACCTATTCCATTATAAGAGGCTGTCATCCTTTCCCCTCTTTTTCTTTTATTTTACATTCTCAGAAACATCTGAATTACAAAGTATATGTATCATTAAAATGTCGAGTTAAAATTCAATTTCCTGCATTATAAATGTTATATAGTTTTTGATTTGTATTAAAATCATTATAGTCATACGACTGAATAAACCAGCAGTAATTGTGAGTTTTTAGCCACTAAAACTGAATAAAGTGTTGCATTTAGCTGTATCAATAATTCTTAATTTATGTTATGTGGCAAAATCCTGATTTGTCATAAACCTTTGCTGTCACTAGGGTTTTTGTAATGTTATGTAGAGTAACTAATTATAGTGAATTATTTTCCTTGAGTCAGGAACATCAGTTTGTAAACCAATTATGGTGCATTAATAGTCTTCTTCAGTCAGGTGATACCAGTGTGATAACGTGGCTTCAGCCTTAAAAGCCCCAGGAAATGAGATATAAACCTACTCCAAATCTTACGGGGCATTCATTCCAATAACAGGGCACAAAAAAAGATACACTACCAGTGACATCATTAGTGAAACTAAGTTGATTTTCAGTCAGTGCCATGAATAATTCACACCATCACCTGGAGTTTCTATTACTCTCTGAAAAATCATAGTTTTCACTAAGATGTCATCACCGACTCAAAAATCTTGAATGCTTTCGAGTTCCCTCCTCCTTGTATGACTTGACACAAACCACATCAATTCCATTGGCATTTCCTGGGACCATTTAACAATTGATTGAAGGCATATTGGTGTTCACACGTGCACTTTTAAAGTTGGTACTGTATATGTAACTGTGATGGCAATAAATTAGGCTGCGTAATTTAAAGGCTGTTCAGAATTTCCTATTGATAGCGCAATCAAATTTTCAAGCAATCGCTGTTTTGTGCATAAACATAATCTTGTCCATATATGTGAAATACCTAAGCTGCAAATTCACAGAACTTTGCATAAACCCAGGATCTGGAATTTTCCTTATACACTGTATCTTATGGACTGTTATACTGTGCAGAAAATTTTATTGCATGAAAACGAAAAGTTGATTCATCTCTAACTTGGAATAAGCATTTTTTAGGTGACTATCGTTCGTTCTAGACATTTTTATTCTATTTCACCCTCATCATCCTTTTTGTCTGTCCACTGTTGGACGAAAGCCTCACCAGTTTCCATGCTGGATTTCGGCCTCCCCTTCCCCGCTGCCTAGTACGGGTTGGAAGGGACCCTGGTACATAGAGTAATGTGTGCAGTAAGACCAGGGATGGTCCCCTACTCTTTTCGATAAGCTCTACAACCTTTTTTAGTTTTCAGGAATTACTCCCTGATACACTGGACAACACTTTACATGACCTCGCGACCATGAGCGCCGGACACCCATTGCATACACCTGCACATTTTACGCAATGGGGGAGCGAGGAGGACATTCCATAATCACATTGCTGGGCAATTATGCAATTTCCAACCTTATAAGAACTATTTGAGTATTGAAAACACCCCCTCTCGCGGGGCGCTAACCAGGGCCGCTCGGTCGATCTTATCCTGTCCGACGGTTCATCGCCTTAGACCGCTCGGCCTCCTCGCCCTCTTAATTACTACACATAAAAAAAAAAAAAAAATTCCATTCAAAATCTCTGATCAGAGATCATTGATTATAATAATCTCTGCTAATTTGCTACCATTTTCATAGATTCGGTTCATTCTTTCCTAAGCTCATCCAATTAATTGGTTTAAACCATTTTCAAGCAACTTCAGTTTTTGGTGGTCACCTCATAAGATAACTCGATTCACAATGCGATTTCTCAAAACTGGGCGAACAAATATGAAAATAGGTGAAGGTACGTATTAACTATAATAGCTTGTGGAACCTGGTGAAAACGGCATTGGAAAACAAAGCTGAAATGACCAATTGCCACCTCTAGAAGAATAAAGTTCAAAAACCACTTGCCACACACTGCAAGTCTCCTGCACTCCTCTGGCCTGTACGAATTATATCCAAGATTGATACCCACACTGAACAATGCACTTGGTATATGAGAATACCACAAAAGGTAAGAATTAGACATCTCAAATTATTTCAGTTTATCTTATAAATTTCAAAAATAAAACGGCTACAATGTTTCTTCTTTATTAATCTTGTCCCCAACCCATGCAAAACTTAAAAAATGTACAAGCAGAGTCTCGATCAGTCATGGCAAGAAAACATGCATGTATCTTCAATTTAAAATCCTCTACCCAATTTATATCAACTTAATTATTATGTAAATAGCATTTCAAGTAGTTTTCACGGTTTTGAGCTTTTCATCTCATTCAGTTTCAAAACGGTAAAAACTCCACAAAACTCGAAGGTGTGGTTAGTAGTTAGTTAAGGAGTAGGCTCCAGTCACGCAAATGGTATTGATTTGTTCAACATAATGGTTTTTTCACATAGGGACTTACGTGTGTGCAGACTGGGGTTTTGACCATTTTCACTATTTGGCCCGCCATTTGTTATTTGAGCTTGTTCTGAATGCCGTTTTCACCAGGTTATATCAAGGATATTGTAATAATAAAATATCTTCAAAAACCTGTAATATGTCACCCCTTTTGAGGATTTACAGATTATAAAGTTGTAAACCTTTTTTGGACCACACTGTTAATATTATAGTTTCGGTCCCAGTACTTGGGGGATGGTCCTGCAGAACGTATTCTGCGTATACTTCACTAAAACAAGTCTGGTGAATTTCGTTTCAGGTTGTCGCCGATTATTCAGCTACAGGAGTGCTCCAATTGGATGATGCTTGACAAATGTGCAGTTCATCATCAAGGTTAAAGGACAGGGCTAAGTAAACTTACTAAAAGCAATACTACAGCATAAAACAACTTTGAACGAATTCATTGAATTCCTTGAATGTTTTTCAGCCAGCTTTCAGTACAAAGCGATCTTTGAAATATGCTCTACGGCGGTCAATGGTCGTTCAATGTTTTTTGTCTCAAGATCCCTTGAGATTTTTCAACCAATCAGCGACGAAGCTCGTAACGAACTCCACCAGACTTGTTGGTGGGTGAGTATACGTGCCTGTTGGGACATCCACCAAGTACTGGGAACGAGACTAACATAATTATTATTTGAAACGCAAAGAAAATACCATTGCCTCAAAACACGACTGGATCTCTAAAAACTTGGAAATTCCTAAAAATAAATTTTGATTGAAAAAAACATATAACTTCCAAGACTTTTACCCACAACGAGCCAAAAATACCGAACTTCCAAATACCCGTATTTTCAATGTCACTTTATAACCTTGGTACCATTCTGGACAAAAATTCCATCTCCAACCACTCCTTCCATGACAATCTTACTAACGGCACTCAAAATTGAATCTTCTTTCAACCCCATTACATCGATGAAGTGCACTGATTTGCGACACTGATAACATTGATTCTAGCTGGTATGCTAACAAAATGTTTCCGAACACATCCATATCACTTCTTATGTACATCTTTAACCAGACACTCACCTCAGGGCCATCGTTCTCCAGAAACTAAATCAGCCAAAGTATTCCCATATTCGAAAGCAAAGATCCCTTGTGACCAACCAAATACAGACCAATTCTGTCATTCTTACTTTTCAAATATCCTGGGAAAAGATTGGCATAATCGTCTTTTTTACTTTTCTAAACAAGCATAGCATCCTTGTTGATGCACAGTATTATAGTTACAGGACTACAGGACCAGTATCAATAGGAGAAGTGGAACGGCGTCATTTTCCTTCTTTTGGCGTCAAATGGCGCCAAATGGCGCCATTTGGCGTCGGTGACGCCATTCTGGCGCACTGAAATGCCAAAATGGCCGTCATGACGGCCAATATGGCGTCACTGAAGCAAAAATGGCGTCACAGACGCCAATTGTGGCGCTGGCGACTGCCATTATGACAATCCACCCAATTCCACTTGAAAAATGGCATCAGAACTGCCACAATTCATGCATAGTTGTTAGATTGTATCAATGCCCTAAGGCTTTGCTTGGGTGTGAATTACTGTCTTTTAAGGTAATCCAAAGGGATGGAATGTTGTCAATTGTCAATCATTGTTCTGGTTTGTGGTAAGGGAGATGTTTAAAGGATGATCTGTAAATATGGCTATTGTAACGGTGCAAATAATTACTTGATCTATACTATAAAGATCGAACTTCGCCATGTGTTTTTGTCCTGGAGGGTGACATGTTGTCCAGGAGGGTGCCATGTTGAATGTGTACCTCTTCAGGTAATACCCTTCCATCGTGGCTCTCGATTGCTCGGGGTTTATGTATCAAACTGCTGATAGATGATGTAGATTCATTGAGATGGCAAATAGAAACGTGTTGTAAACATAGCTTAACATGTTGTAAACAGGTAGTAGATGCGTTATTGAATTTTCGGTGGTTGAACAAAGAGAAATACGTAAATGGAGGGTACCGTTGTCTAGGGGAGGTACGAAGTTGTCGTCCATGTGCCGTGGCTTCAATTACCCTTATGATCCTCGAGTTGGACCTTTGTGCTATTTCTATGTAAAATTATTTATGTCTTGGTGATAAAAGAGCAGCAATAAGAAGGGCCTATGCAAAAACATTCAAGATGAATTGATAACTACGTATTTTATTCATTTAAAAGACTTTCTAATGATCACCAACGTATTATTTTGGCGCAAAAAATTCGTTTGACCTTTTTGTGCTCGCGTAAACTCGTGATCAGTGGCGGTTTGAAATCTTTGAGTATTTATTTCTAAAATTATTATTTTTTGGAAACAAAAAAATAAGAGGAGAAAGATACCTCATATATCGGTTGAACATACTTTTAACTATTTTTTGTATTCATAATAAGCATCATGATCATTAGCGTATTGTTTGGGTTAGAAATAAATTGGTGACTTCCGCCTGATATTTGTAGAATACAAGAACTGAATGGACACTCGCGTCCTTGGTAAATGTTTGTACTGCATGCATGCACAAGAAAGGCTTTGTGGAGGTCGACGAATATGACAATGACAAAATTTTAAGGCCTAAGTAAATTGATACTTAGCTCTACTATTAGCTCGAAGACAATTTAGGAAGGTCTGGTTTAACCGAATAGTGGCATGCAATAAAAGGGAATGGCCCGATTTAAGTATAAAAAGATTTAATTTTGATTAGAATTGACGCCGTTTTTGGGGGGGGGGGGGCTACCACAAATGGCCAACGGGACGTTCTACAGACATCGGTACCATTTTAACTTTCTGGTATATCAATGACCCCTTTTTTCATGACAATTTTTGGTATTGCAAAAGGGTGGGTTTTAATATTCTCATGGCCCGATTTAAGGGAAGCACCATTTGACTTCTAAGGGGGGGGTTGGGAATTTTCATATACAAAAAAACTTCACCCACCATATGAGCAAAAAAAAAACTTTCCCCCACTTCCATTAAAAAAAAAAAAACTTTACCCACACCTTTACGAAAAACACGTCCTCAAGTCAGCAAAAAAAAAATCAACCTATGACTTGAAAAAAAAAAAAACTTGCCTCCAAAACCAACGACAAAAAAAAACTTGCCCTCCCCCAACTTCCAAACCCCCCCCCTTGAAGTCTCAAAAATGGTGCTCCCCTAAGTATTTAAAATTTAATTTTGAGTAGAATTGGCCTCATGTTCTCAACACAATCCCCGTAGGGGCGTGCCCACAGACATCGGTCCTATTTTCAACCTTCTGTTTATCAATTTTGTCATATCACTTTTGGTATAAGCAATGGCGTGGGGTTTTTAAAAGGATTCTCAAATTTGGTTGGAAAATTAGTAAAATTTCCCAATCCGAAACCAAAATTGTCCAAATTTGAATGAAAATGCCAATATTTTGGGAAATAAATTTCAAAGTTTGGGTTAAATTTGGCACACAAATTGCATTGCGGGGATAGGTCCTTTTTTTTGGCGAAAAAATGTATAGCTATGGTCTACTTCCAGACCTCGGAGCTTTTTTAGGCATGTCAATACTCGAACACAACCCCCTCCGGTAATTGCCTTTACCCCCACCCAATCTGTACAGTTTCAGCGCCGATATTTCAATCCGTTTTGATATGAGAGTATGTGAAAGCAGAACATTTCCGTAAGTTTAGGGTCCAAATACCGCGACTTTCCACCAAAAAAAATAATTAAAAAAAAGCAACAACACAACCAGGCTCTTAATCAGAGCTAATATTTTTGCAATATGTAACCTGGCGATCCCAATATGCAAAATCCAATAAGTGAATTAGGATTGATGGTCATGTCATAGTGTAAAGTCAATGCAATGTAAATACCCGATCCACTACAAACCAGACTCACGATCATCTTTTTTTTCAAATTAAATTCTTTTGCAGCTTTCATCAAAAGTTGACATCATTAACAAATGTCTTCAATTTGTAGGTCTAAATGCCAAAATCAGGTGTTAGTCTATGTTAGCGAAAGTCCGCGAGTTGGCATTTTCATTTTATGTCAGTGTTCAATGTCACCCGTGCAGATAATAAAGTGTGTGAAGGAATACTCTACAGGATTTTTGTGCAGAGGATTTTTGATAAAAGTTGTCCTACTTTAAAATTATTTTTGTCGCATAAAGTAAGAACAATAAAATCGATTATCATATGCATGACTTTATTAGGCCTTACAAGTGAAGAACTGAAAACGTCTATTTTAAAACTAGGTTCATCACAGACTGACAAATACCGTTATGGGTCCATTTCAAAAACCCGTGTCAAAGTTGTGTTCACCATCGTGCATTATGTTTGAATTATATTTTCATCTTTTGGTCCATGGTCAAGCCCAAACCCGAAACCCACTATACCTTTTTATTAAACCCCATTGTTACATTTGATCCATTGGCGTATTACAGCGGGGACTGTTTCATCCCATACAGCGGTGCCAGGTGAGCATGTATGCCCCTCGCCCCGGCCAGAACAGTTCCCCTCCCCTCCCTGCCAGGAAAAATACCGGATTTTTCTTTGGTAAAATCAGTGATTTGGGAGCCAAAAAAATCACCATATTTGGCAAAAACAGTAATTTGGGACTAAAAATTGGTTAAAACTCCTGCAAATGTGGGTTTCCTCCTCCCCAAAAATTTAAAACCCCCCCCCGGCCCCCCAAAAAAAAAGAAGCTGGCGCGCCACTGCAACGGGAACATACCCGAGCATGCAAAATGCACCATGATCGGAGCACAGGTATAAGAGGCCTACTAATGCCACTCATCTGGTATCTCTGTGCTAGGAGCACAGAATTTGCATTAATACTGTACCACTGATTTGGTTATCACGTTGAATATCAGTCTGGAAATAGTCTATCAAATGACTATTTGTTCAGTTTGAATTTGCATAAGCGCACTTAAGGGGGATGGCCCGAATTTAAGGTTATGAAGTTTTTCATCTTGATAGATTGTGCCTTCAACCAAAACCCCCTGTAACGTTCGCGCCGATATTCAATGCGTTTTCATGCAGAGCAGATTTCGTAAGCCCCAAGTACTGTGTAAAATTACTATTGGTCGAGCAACCAAATTGGGGTTAACATGTTCGTTCGCTCATTCTCTGCCAAACCAAACAGCCTTTGGCCCTATGAGATTTCACATGGTAAATGAGAAAAAGTAGCTTTCCTTCTGTATACGAAAATGTTGACCACGTCCGGTAAATCTGGGCTTCTGGGACGAGGCGATTAGCGATCGGGCGCATGGGACCTTTAAAATTGAATTCAAACTCCGAATCGATCAGGAGACGAGCCACATGGGCCCATAATAATGGTGATTTTTTGTGAACATTTCAAAAGGATCTTTGGGTGAACGTAGCGACTTTTCTAAAAAAAGCTTAAAAGTAGTCTTTGGGTGAAGATTAATTTCAAAATTGGTCGAAAAATATGGGAGTTTTTTGGATGGCGATGGTTTTAAAACAGTTGAGGGAACAATGATTGAAATGCATGGCTGGGTTAAATAGGCCTAACATACCGCGTTCATCATATAAATGCCGTTCCACCCACCCCCCCCCCACCCCGCTTAACCCAGGCCCATTGGACATGATTAAGGAGTATAGTACGAAGAATCCATCTATGGGAGCTGTTCCTTTCAGCGCCCTTAGAGATGGCACCCCACGGGCGTGGCCAAGAAAGTAGCATTTATGAGGGGGGAAGCACGTTCAGGGAAGCTCAGCCTGGGGACCTGGTCAGGGGAAATTCACCCCGGTCGGAGGATAGCATCCAAAACGACTGATTTTTCATCATGATTCACCAGTCAAAATTTCCTCGATTGTTCCTCAACTTTCTCTTCTTTCTTCTCAAGAGGGCTCATTTCCCAGTATTAGCTACGGGTCACGAGAGCCCCCTGTCCTCCGCAACCAACCTCGTCCAACTTGGGGGGGGGGTCTTGGAGTGCTGACAGTTCCTGGCTTGCCACCATTTGGCACTAAATGTTCACCTGGCTTCGATAGCTCCTTTTGAGATAGGTGCCTAAATCTTGAGAGCTCTTGACTAACACATTTAAGAGAAGGCATTTAAAAAGGCAAAAACGAGCTTGGGGAAAATATAGTAATGTTTCTTCTTTAAGTTTTGCGTCATGTGAAGTGATCAACCCGTTTGTGACCGCGCCCATTCACATTAGCAGCGTTGCCCGCGCGAAGCGCGGGCAACCGCTAATCCCTACCTAACTATACAACGAACTTCGCCATGTTTGTTTTCTATAGTAGGCTGACATGTTTACCCAGGAGGTCGCCATGTTGAATTGTACCCTATATCCCCGTAAATCCCCTTCTCCCATCGTGGTCTCTCGATGGCTCGGGGTTTTGTATGCACACTGCTGACGATGATTAGATTTCATTGAGATTTGCAAAAAAACGTGTTTGTAACATACACTAACTTCCTAAACATGTTGTAAACAAGATAGATGCGTATTAAATCCGGGGTTTACAGAGAGTAAATACGTACATTGAGGGTACGTTTTCTAGGGTACTAAGTTTGTCATCCATTTTCGTAGGCTTAAATTACCCCTGGTCCTCGAGGTTGGACCTTTGTGGCTATTCTACTGTAAATATTTATTTCTTGGTGATAGAGAAAAAATCAGAAGGCCTACTGAAAAACATTCAAGATTGATTTATACTTTGTATTTAATTCATTAAAATACTTTATATTTATCACCACGTGTTATTTTTGACGCAAATATTCGTGACCTTTTTGTTCCCGCGTTAAATCGTGATCGCCGTTTGCGAGTTTGACATCTTTGATTTTTATTTCTAAAATTTAATTTATTTTTTTGAAACAAAAAAAAAAATAAGAGGATAAGATACCTCATATATCAGTTTAACATTACGTTTAACGATTTTTTGTGTATTCATTAAGTACAAGCTGATCATTAACGTATTTTTGGAAGAAATAATTGTGACCTTCCGCCTGACTATTTATTGAATACAAGAACTGACTGGACACGCGCGTCCCTTGGTAATATGTTTGTACTGCATGCACAGGAAAGTGTGTGGAGGTCGAATAGGACATGACGTAAACATTTTAGTCCTTAAAGTAATGATACGTCGCTATTGCTCGAAGAAAGCAGTCCGGTTTTTATAACCTCAGTTAGGCCTTGCAATTAAATGGTATGGCCCGATTTAAGTATATTTTGATAGAATATGAATTCACCCAGTGGGGGGGGGGGGGGAGTCTCAACACAAATGACCATACGGGGATGTGCCACAGCCATCGGTCCCATTTTTTCAACCTTTTCTGGTATATCAACATTACGATCCCTTTTTTCATGCCAATTTTGGTATACAAGCCAATGGGTCGGGTTTTTTTTTAAAATTTTCCTCATGGCCCGAATTTAAGTATATAAAAGATTTAATTTTGATATAATTGCCCTCCGGGGGTTCTCAACACAATACCATAACGGGGTTGTGCCCAGCATCGGCCCATTTTCAGCCTTCTGGCATATCAATTTTTCATGTCAATTTTGGTATAATCATGGTGGGTTTTTTTCAAAAGTTTTTTCCTCAATCGGAAGCCAAAATTTTCTAAAATTTGTTGGAAATATTAGTCAAATTTTCCTCAATCCGAAGCCAAATTGTCCAAATTTTGCTTAAAATGCAACATTTTGGGAACTAAATGGCACTTTGGGTGCAATTTGGCCCAAAATTGCATCGCTGGTACGGTATGTTTCCCTTTTTTGGCAAAAGGAATGGTAGAACTATGGGTCCTACTTCCAGACTCTCGGAAGCACTCCCTATACCCAAACCAACCCCCCGGGGAATTGCCTTTAATACCCCCACGACAATTCCCCCTGTAAAGTTTTTCGCGCCGATATTTTCAATCCGTTTTTTGTGATGTGCGAGTAGTGAGAGCCAGAAACATTTCCGTAGGTTTAGGGCCCAAATACCACGGCGAGTTTCACAAAAAAAAATAATACAAAAAAGGTGGGGGGGGGGGCTCTGAACCAGAGCTAATATATTGTGCAATAGTAGCCTAGGGGGGGGGGGGTGGAGATCCAATATGAACATCCAAATAACGTGAATCGTGATGGATGGGCCAGTCATTGTTTATCCATTACTGTAATACCCGATAATTACAAACCAGAAGCTTTTCAGGTTAATTTCTTTGCACTCATCAAATTTGACATCATTACAATATCTTCAATTTTGTAAGTTTAATGCCAAATCAAGGGTGTTAGTCCCTATGGTTAGGGGGGGGGGGGTTCAAATACCCTGGCCCCCCCTAAATAATCCTATCACTTTTTAACCAAACAACAATTCCAAGCCTTCCCCTCCCCCAATGGCAGCACCAGAACTTTCTCTCTTTGGGCGAAAATGTGGAAATCGGGGGGGGGCGGGTTGTAAGTTAAATTCTTGGGAAAAAACTTTTTTTTGTTTTGATATTTTTGTTTGAGTTTGATTTTTCAATAAATTTTGGCCCGAAATCGCTGACCATTTACCCAAATTTGGTGATTTTTGGCCCAAACGTGTTTTTTTGGGCCAAACTCCGTCCATTTTTCGTTTTCTTCTGGCCGGGGGAGGGGGGGGGGGCAACTGCGAGAGGCAAGGAAAACAATGTGGTGAAAATCCCCCCTTTGCTGGGCCTAATGGGTCCACGCCTCCCGCACTTCGGTGTTCGTGTGGTCAATCCCAAACCCGAAAACCAAATACTTTTATTAAATCCTTTCTACAAACTTGGAACAATTTGGCGTAGTTTAGCTAGGGATGTTTCTCCCAGACAGTGGCGGTGCAGGGTGGCTGTATCCCCCGGCCGAAACAGTTGCTCCCACACTTCCCTCACCCCCCTCCTGCCAGAAAAAATAACGGATCTTTGGCAAAAACAGCCTTTGGGACCAACATTGGTTAAAAATCTGGCAAAATTTGGGTTTTCCCCCAAAATTTAAACTTCTTGCCCTCCCCTCCCCCGAAATTTTCCCCGCCCTCCGAAAAAGAGTATTGCACGTCCCCTGCCAGGAGAAAACAGATACCGAACATGCAAATGGCAACCCCAGATCGTAGCAAGCAAGGTAGGCCCTACAGCAGTGGCGGTGCCAGGTTAGCCTTTGGGCTGGTGTGGGTGCATTTCCCCCGCATTTTTTCTTTTCCCCGTTATCCCCCGCCAGAAACAAGTTTCCCCCCCCCCCCAACCCGCGCCATAAAAACTAATAGATCTTTGGCAAAAATCATTGATTTAGTGGTGGCCAAAATCCCAAATTTTTGGCAAACAGCAATTTGGGACTAAAATTGGTTAACAATCTGCAAATTTGAGTTTTTCCCAAAAATTAACTACTCCTCACCCCCTACCCCGAATCCCCCCCCCCCCGAAAAAAGAAGTCTGGCGCCGCCACTGCCATAGGAACAGATACGGAACATCGAATGGCAACCAGGAATGGAGCACAGGTAGCCTATCAGAATGCCACCCCGGCTGCCACCATCTGAAGCCTGTGCCCGAAGGATCAAGACTTTGCACAAATTGCCCTATGTACCACTAATTCGGTTATCACGTTGATTTCCGTCATGTAAATAGTCTTGTGAAATTATTTTTGTTCGTTTGAATTTGCACAAAGTGCCTTAAAAATGAATTTTACCGCTCGATCCGATCGGGAACACCGCCCTATGAAAATATGGGTTTAAGCCTTAATATCTTAGCCGGTGCTTTCAAAGCTATAGGGGCATTCGTGATAGTTGCATGAGCCAAAACGGGTTCTTGGGGTGAAGACATCCAAATTGCCCCATAATAAGATGATTTGTGTTTTTTTCTGGCGACATTTTTCTAAAAGTAGGTTCCCTTTGGGTGAAAGAAATTCAAAATTGTCGAAAAAATGGGAGCTTTGATGGCGATGGTTTCAAAATACAGTTGAGTGACAGTGATACTGGGTGTTAACAGCCAACATACGCGTCTAATCACTAACCCCCCCCCCCCCACCCCACCCCCCCGCGTTAAAAAAACCCCTTGACATGGTTTAAGGGAGTAGCGAAGAAATCCATGGATATCGATCGGAGCTGGTCCTCGTCAGCGCCTTGAGATGGCACCCATAGTGGCCCAGAAAGAGCATTTCTCGTGAGGGGGCCACAAAGCCGGCGTTTCAAGGGGAAATTCCTCCCGCTCGAGATAGCGTTCCCAAACGACTGATTTTTTCATGATTCCACGATCAAAATTTCCCGATTTTCCTCAACTTATTCTTCCCCAGAGGGCTTCCCTCATTCCCCGTATTAGGCTCGTCACTGAGAACCCCCTTTCCTCCGACCACAGCTACCCACCTGCGGAGGGGGGGGGGGGGGGCTTCTTTGGGAGTGCTGATGCGATCTCCTTGGTTTTTGCACATTTAATTTGGCAGTATTAAAATGTTCACCTTAGCTCATGTTGAGACAGGGGGCCTAAATCTGACATAAACCATTTCAGGCATATAATGCAATAAACAGGTTTGGAGAGAATTAGTATGTCCTCTTAAGGTTTTTTGTTGGTTCCGCCGGAAGAGTGATTGCAAACCCGTTTAGTTTGACCGCTCCCATTCACATTAAGCTATCGGTGCCCGCGCGAATCGCGGCCAACCGCTATTATATACAATTTATCAACGTCCATCGGTTACCAACTAAAAGCCCGCATCAACCTAGGCCCTGTATGATCATTTGGTTAATAATGCGAGATCGCGACATAGTACTGAATGCTGTGAGTCGAGCCAAATTCCTTGCCACTTGGAAATAACAAGGGTGGTATCGTGGCATTGCCCATCTTCGCAGCATCAATGCAAGCGGAAGGAAAGAACTTGTTCTGATCAGAAATAAGATGAAGGCTGAAGGCAAGGATGGCCAAATCCGTGTTATGGGAACTAAGGGTACATTTTTGGATGGGATTTTTTTCAAAGAGTAACTTTTTCACAGCATTCAACTTCCACTTGGAAAAGATTTCTTGAATTTTGTATTTATTATGTTTCACACGTATTTCAGATGCCCCTATATTTTTATTTGATTACAATGCTAAACTGCTGAGGTCCTATGCTATGTTGTACTCATGAGTTCCTTTCACATGGTAACTTGCTTGAATATACATTATTTTACTGGCTTCAATATTTTCATGACTGTGAGTAGGTGTGTGCTTGGGTGTTTAAGTTATGTGTGTATGGGTGAGGTGTGGAGTGCACGTGGCTGTTGTAAGTGTGTCGTGGTGGTTGTTGTGGTTGTTCAGTCCTAAGGTAAAATATTGGGCTTCTCAATGTATATTCCCACTACTTCACTGAGTCTTATTTTTTGATAATTCTGTTGGAGTGTAAATGGGACTTCCTGATCCGGCTTCTGATTACTTATTGAATATATATTTTCATGAATGCTCAACCTTTTGGTTTATTATCGCTTAACTGTTGAGGTCTTAAGCTATGATGTACTTGATATCTGCCTATGAAATGAAACCTGCTTGAAATTAACATTTATTGCATTACATACTGTATTTCATGATGTATATGTGTGGGCGTGCATGGGTGTTTTCGTGGGTGTATGGGTGGTGTGTGCGTGCATGTGGTAAGGGTGTGGTTGTGTAATCATAGGTAAAATGTTTGTCTGATTCCATGTCAATAAGTCCAATGGGATTGGTTTACTGAGTCTTATTTAGGTGATAATTCTGCTGAGTTTCTATGCCATGTACCTATATATACTCATGAATGTTTGTATTGAAATGTGGTACTTTGTTGTTATCCCTCTTTTGTTTTGTTTTTTTTTTTTTAAATTTCTCTTCCCGCAATTTTTTTTTTTTTTAAGGGGGTTTTTTAATTTGTGTGTGAGTGTGTTGTTTGTGTGTGTGGAGTGGGGGTGTGTGGGGTGTGGTTTATAACATTAAATCTATTTTTGTTCATGATGTATCTGAGAGGTGTCTGTGTGGTGTGTGGTGGGTGCCGGCAGGGGGGATCCGTATTTTTAAATAGAGGGGGCGCCAATTTTCGGCTCGCTGTTTGGAAATCTGAAGAGTGGGGGAGGAACATCCTGCGACGGCTGGGCGCCCAAAAGCTAGATCTACACGACCGCCGACGCCATGTACCGTCATTCTTAGAAATCTACAGGTGGCCCGTGCTTCAAGGTATTTTATAGATTTACAGGGCACCCGGCACTCTATGCAACGCCAGCCCCCTGTGCTCTGCAAAAAATAGACGGGGCGCGCGCCGGGTGCGCCCCCCTCTAAATCCGCCCTGCGGGTGTGTGGTGTGGTGTGGGGTGGGTGCGAGAGGTGTGTGTGGCATATGTGCGTGTAGTGTCAGTGGGCATAAGCAGGTAAAATGTCAATGTATATTTCTGACTTGGTCCTGAGTATTATTTTGTTAACTGTTAATGTAAGATGGGACTTCTGATTACAAGTGCATAGTTTTCATGGATGCCATGTATATATAGGCCTATTTGTTTGTAATATGTTTATCTCCTGTTTGAGATCTATTTAGGATATATTTTCATGACTGTCTCTGCTTTGAAATCGTATCTTGCTCAATTATATATTTATTTACTGGCATTCACGCCTCCTCGGCGGGGGAACGGGTCATGGCACATACCGTTCCCTGCCCTGTTTTAATGAATGACGACTGTGTCTGTTCCTGCTCGAGCCGTCCGCTCGTGGTCGTTCGCTCGGGGCGCCCGCTCTTTGGGGGGGTGTGGGGTTTGTTTTTTAATTTTTGCATGTGTATGTTTGTAGGTTTGTGTGTGTGTATGGGTGAGGGATGTGTGGCGTGTGTAACGGGTGATCATGTGGTGTGTAGATGTGTGTGTGTAAAATGTAATTATATGGTATTTTGGACTATTTAATGTTATTTCATACTTAAGTTTCATTTTTTCACTGAGTATTATTTTAATGCTATAGAGGTCCTTTGCTATGAAACTTGATGGACACATAATGGTCTGCCTTAAACATGTGGTAATGTTATTTTTTTACAAAATGTTTTTCTTGTTGAAATTGTGTGTGTATTAATAAATAATCTATCTATTGCTGTTTGTTTGAGACGTAATCCGAGCTTTACTTCCGATCTTATATCACTCAGAGTGGATTGGGATGTGTACAAATCATTGTGGCCTTAAAATTCAAATTTGTTTTCCATGTACATGTTCTCCTCCTATTGACCGGTATTTTACACACGGTTTCTTGATTTCCTGTGTGGTATGGGTATGGTGAGTGAGTGAGTGAGTGAATGAGTGAGTGAGTGCGTTCCTCAACTTGATTTATTCATATGAATAGACTACGAAGACTTGTTCATTGAGTATTGTTTCGCTGACAATTCTATACAATTGACCACTGTACTTATTTGAGGTCCATGCTATGATCTCATTAAGCTTTTTGCTTGGTAAATGGTAATTGTTTTCATTATATCTTCTATATTAGGTATACACAATATAAACTCTTGCTTGTTGATTACAATATTTTATTTTGATTCAAGATTCGTTTTATTTAGCATAACATATCATATTAACACACCCAGTATTAACCGTACATTATATAAATAGTACAAGAGATAATAAAACAGTTTTCAATTGTTCCTATGAAATAACATTACGTATGGATATTTCAGGACCCAAGCAATGGACAACCCCGTTGGGCTTATAAGTATTGCTGGCCCTATGAAATACCGAAAGAAATATACTAATAGTACATATAAACACAAGGTTTGATATATAATCTTTAATTTAAAAAAAACAATTGTCTGTGTGTGTTTGTGTGTGTGTGTTATGTGTGGTGTGGTGTTTATGTGCGTGTCAACAAAAAAAATAATAACTATATATTGACAACAAAAAAACAAACCATTTTTAGGATCCAGGATACGGGAACAGAAACGGGGACAACTGTACCCCATGTCTTGCGTGGGTATGTTTACACTGTAGTAATATATAGGGGGGGGTAGAGTATAGTAAATGAGGAAAAAAGAGAAAAAAGTGAAGGGGAAAAGAAGGCGGGGTAATCATTGTACAATGTCTGATTGATTAAATGTGTTTTTTAGTTGAGATTTAACGTATTTTTTGTTTGCAATTGCTTTGCTAGATTCCTGGGAGAAACATCCAGAGTTTGTCGGAGCCGTGGTACTGTAAAATAAAGTGTTTTTCAGAAGAAGATTTAGGGAGGGGAAGATGAAGTTTGTCGGCGTGTCTAGTGTTATAGCGGGTGGATTTGTCTATTTTGTGGTAAAGTATTAATTGAAGTTCGGAGGAGGTTGATTGTGTGATAGTCAAACATGAGAGCGCTGTTGTAGGTCGGTTGAGTCCTCTAATTTAAGTGTTTCAGCGAGTGAAATAATGGCGAGGTGTGAGATCTGGAGGGTGAGTTTGTGATGGGACGGATGGCCCATTTCTGTGAAATGTTGAGTTTGACGAGGCGTGAATGATAGTTGGAGACACAGATAATGTTATCAGTACCTTAAGGTATTGGAGAACTAGTTGTTTGGTAAGTTATTTTTAAGGTGTAAGTGGAGGTGGTGTTTAACTCGTAGATTGTACCAATTGCGGTGCAGACGCCTTTGGTAGTGTACAGAGTTGATGTGTTTCAGTTCCATGTTTTTTGTCGCGATTGTGATCAAGTAATTTAGTTGAGTGTACCTGGGTAGATTTCCTGATTATCATGGGTTATTATTTCAATTGTGTTTTGTGTTTTGCTGTAAGACAAAGCATGTAGTAGTTTTGGAACTTGAGAGAAAAAGTTTGTTTTAGCCCGAAACCAGTCTGTGATTTTTGCGAGTTCCGTGATTCATGTTATTGAAAAGTGCACTACTATTAGGGTCCGAGATAAAAATGTTGGTGTCTCCAGCAAATAAAATTAAGTTTTATGTGCGGGAAGTGTTTGCGATGTCGTTTCATGTAATGATTAAGTAAGTGGTTCCAAGGATTGAGCCTTGGGGACGCCAACTGTGATGGGTTTGATTGATGATGCGGTGGAATGTACACAGACTGATTGTAGCGGTTAGTTTAGGTAACGTGCCTGAACCCTCAAAGGCTACACCACGGAACCGTAATGAAAAGCGTGTGAAGCGATGGTCGTGTTCAAAATGGTGGTCGAAAGCCTTTGAGAGATCCCGAATACCCCCATGGTGTGTAGTTTATTTTTAGTGCAAGGTTAAGTTGGTTGTTAGTTCAAGGAGTTCCATGTGGTCGAGAGCGGTATTGGTGGCCAAATCCGTATTGTTCCGTCGACCCAAATGTTGTGCTTATTGAGAATGTAACAGACGTGTGTACATGAGTTTTTTTTTTTTTTTTTTTTTAATTATTAAAAGCTACAGTAGAGTGAGTGTTTCAGTTGATTCTAACTGTGAGTTTTAACTTTTTTTTAAATAGGAATGACTTTGGCTGATTTATTGAGTGATCTGGAAAAATTCCTGTGAGAAGTGATGATTAAATATGTGCAAAAGAGGCGTATGATGTTATCATAGTGATTTATTAGCAATCCCAGGGTCTCTGCTTGTCGGTACCACTGCACGTTTCCTCCCAGGTTTTAAAAGGAGTGGCGAAGTTGGTGCATTTCATCTACAGTAACTGGATTGAGGAAAATTGAGGTGGGTGTGGTTTTTGGAAGGTGTTTAATAACATGGGTTATTGGCAGGTGGAATTTTGTTAGCCCAAATTTTTGCCCGATTATTAAGTGATCGTTTGAAATGCGTTAGCTATTACAAGCGGGTCAGTTATGTGTTTATTATTTTTAATGATGAAGAAGGCGGGGATTTGTTTAGTAGATCCTTTCCTGCCTAGAATGTTGTGGAGGAAGGTCCAGTTTTGGTAAGATCATTTTTGAAAATTTCTGTATTTGTTCTGTGTTGTGTTTTTTTCTTGGTTTTTTTCTTGGCGATAATAACGGATAGTGTGGTTAATTTTTGTTTTTGTATTGTTTTTATTTCGTTTTGGTTGTGGTGTGTTTTTTTCTTCAATATGTTTTATAGAGCTTGTTCTTATGTTTGATTGACTTGGAAATGGCAGTTGTCATCCAAGGTGCTTTGCGATTAAAGTTTTTTTAGGGTCTTCCTTTGTATTGGGAATTAATCGTTTGTAAATTTTGGTAATAGAGTTAGTTAGAAGTTGCTGTATGGCATAATTAGGGTCGATTTCTGTGAGTATATTTTCCATGATTCAGTGTTGAGGAGTTGCGTCTTGCGGTTAAGGTGCGTATGTTGTTATCTCTGTAGTCCGTTTTGGTGATTTGTTGTTTTTGTGGCGTCTGTTGCTTGTGCCTTGGGATTTAATAAACGAAGATTTGGTAATAAAATGAGCTGTAGTGTCAGTGACAAATATCCATGTGGTGTGGAGTCTGTCTGTGTCGTTGGAGTTTGGTTATAATGTTGTCCAAGATTGTAGCTGTTTATGCGTTTACGCGTGTGGGTCGATTAATTTTGGGAATATAAGAGTTGCAAGCGATGTGTTTTAATAAGTCTATGTGTGGATGAGTATAGAATATTTAAAGACGATGGATATTAAGTCCCCGATATATGGGACATCCCTGGTGGTTTTATTTAGTTTTTAGTGAGAAGCTGCTCGTAGCTGTTGTTAAAATTTTGGGATTGTGTGTCATGCATGCAGTCTATACTTCCGACCTTTATTGTGTTTTTGGGGTCTATTGTTTGGTGTGATGGTGAAGATCAATGAAAAGTGAGTACAAATAAATTCTGGTCCTGGTGTCGTGTCAATGATTTTTTATGTGAGAGGGTGGATTTTTTATTAACGACCAAACTCTCCCCTTCCCTCCGCTGGCTCCTCTCTCTGTCCCCTTCCTCTGCAGTGAGCCGGTCCTGGACTGTACGTGTTCCATTGAGTTTGGTGGTGACTTGGTGTCAGTGAGCCATGTTTTTGAAAAAGCTAAGACGGAGAAGCGTGGTTGATGTGATCACGGTAGTTGGTGATTTCTTTCTTCATTTGATTTGTGATTACTGGACTTACGGCGACCGCAGGTTTAAAAATGGAATATGAAACTGAGCCTCCGTTGCCATAATGGTTTTTATTAGTTTTTGAAACTATCTTCTTTGTGATAGGTGGGAGTCAGAACCAGAACTCTTTGTGGGTGTGGTGAAGGATGGGTGGTCACCAGTTTTTGAGATGGATTGGATCCTGTTAGTAACGGGTTGATGCAGAAGGGAGTAGTTTGATGATTTCAATTGGTGTCGGTGAATATTCAATGAGTGTGCGCGAAGTCTTCATCATGAATCTGGTGGTTAAATGGGTTAGTTCGTTTATTGCAGGGCACGGCATACGGAAATAATAAGTTCAAGGTAAAGTCAAATCGAACAGGTTTGTGAGAGAGACAAGGATTGAATGAAGTAAGCCCCTGAAAAAGGAGGAGAAAAAAGCTAAGAAGAAGAACGGGTAAACAGTGATATTAATAACCACAATACACATGTAACACATAACAAGGGTTGGGTATGGAGACAAAAAAAAATTGGATGATCCAATTAATCATTTTGAGTTAAACCAATGATCAATTTAAATAAAAAACCTCCAATCTGTATGAAGTGAAACCTGGATGAGAGATTAGGGTCAAAACCAATGGAATATAAGTACATGTCAGAGTAAAGTGGCTCAGCACATAAGTACGGTACTTGGGTACGGTACATTTGAATATATAACTCTCGTCTTCATATCTTTGGCACTTTCCTGGAGTTGTCTAGTTTTATTTCTGTTTATATTTATCGGTGAGCCAGTTGCACAATTGACGCCAGATCCAATCACCCACTTCCATAATCCAACACATTCCCACAATCGGTCGACAAAAGAATATCAACTTTGCTCCGACGAAGACATCTTCCATCAAGCAAGTTCGACTTACAGGACGCCTTGAAACGAGTGGTTACAAGAAAATATCACGTATGAAAAACCTGCACCTGCGAAGAATAAAAAATGAGCAAAAGAAGATCATATGGTTCAACCCTCCGTTTCAGCAAGACGTCCGAACAAAAAACGAGTCGAGCCACATTCCTAAATTAGCAATAAACACTTCCCACCAAACAGCAAGCTTACACAAGATCTTTAATAAGAACACTCTTAAAGTCGGATACTGCTGCATGAAGAATATGCGAGCTATCTGAAATTCGCATAACGGCTCGTGTGATCGAAAAATCCGTAATGAGCAAAAAACATCTTCCAAAGAATGTAACTGCCCGTAACACAAACACTGTCGCGTGATGGAAATGTCTACTTTCAGTGCGTAAGTCTACAAATCACAGTGTACCACCGATAACGGTGAAAGAACATACATTGGACTCACCGTTGGCACCTTCAAAAAGATCGGATACCGGAACATCAAGTCCTTCAAAAGCGGAAGTACGAGGGAGACAGAACTTTCAGCTTATATGTAGTCTAAAAGAGAGCGGTCTGATCCATTGAGCTAGAATAAGCTTTTCAACACTGAGCCGAATCGATGACTTTTGCGAATCGATCGCCATTTTGAAGACTAGTGCAGAGTGCCAGCCGTTTTCTTATAACAGTACGCAAATGCGCAATAACGCTATTAGATTAAAATCTTTCTTTCTAAAGGAAGGATTTATAATCGGCTACGTCAACTTCACGAAAGTACTTCTTTGAGCATTTATGGCATGGTTAGAGTGAAACCTTTTTAATGCCTGAGGTATATGGCCATCTTTTAAGTGATTATGACTTGTCACCCTACCTCTTGGTTTGTTTCCGCACAGAAATTGTGAGTTTTACGCTCGTGAAATTGAACGGCCTGAATACGGAAATTCAACGTGGCGAATAGACTCTTACGTAAGTGCATTTAGTGAACACGTGTGCTGTTATTTTGAGGAAGCACAAGCGATATGTATGTCATCGTTGGCAAGTATTATAATTGAATTTGGTGGCTGTTTGAAGCCTTACAGACGTCGATCGATCGCAAAAGTCGATCGATCGCCGGCATCAGTGTGAAAAGCCTTATTCTACACCAAGAGGAGAATCGCGTGTAATTATTAATAGCCCAAGCCCGGAACCGTTTTCTCTCACACATCGCGCGCCATCCTTGTTATTGCGCAACCAACCAGCCCGCGCGTCCGTCGCTGTTAATGCACAAGCACCTACAATCTGTGCGTCACTCGTTATGTTATCAGTGGTTGTCATTTCCCAGTATTCCATTGTCTGATCGGCCTATTTTTCTGCAATAATTATGCGAAAACCAAAATTTCGGGGATGGAAAGAAACCATGCATCTAAAAATATTCCTGCATTCCTATGCACAAAAAGTCTCCCTCCCGAGTGACCCCTGTAAATTTTTTCCTTAGGAAAGAGATATTTGATTCCGAGTGATAGCATGTGCACCCCCATCAAGTTTGTTTAATTGTTTGTTTTTTTTCACTCGCTTAGTGTGACAACGTAAAAATACGATACGGCGTTTCTCCATAAAATATGCATTAAGGACTTTCCAAATACGACGATACGTAACCCAATATGTGGGTGCCCAAAACCATGTTAAATGAAGTGCTTATGCTCATTATAATACTTGGGCACCTCGATTTGGTTACGTACGCGTTTGTGGAAGATCCCGCTTGTCGATCTTTTATAATCATTGGTCGGATCCTCTATCAACTGGGACATCTTAAGGAGTCTAACCCCTGGAGAAGAAAATCATGACAATGCAACCTTTGCCTTGAAGAAAAAACTGCAAATTTGTGTACAAGGGGAACACTATCAACAAGAAAACTAAAGCATCCTCGACCTGTGGCACGGAAATCACATGAAACGTGCTATACGACGTTGTACATTGTTTTTTTGCATTTCAATGTTGGAGGTTTACGGATGCTCACTTTGCGTGAGTTGCGTACGCACATTGCAGTTTACCAACTGCTCGCGCCCCTGGTAAGCTCCTTCGCGCGTTGCCACCTGTAATCTTTCCAACAATAACAAACATTCAAATCATCTGAAGATCCGTGGTGTTAGCTGCGGAAACTCCGAGTAATATATATGATTAATATCGTGTAATAATCAACATATATATATATATATATAATATTAAGATTATAATATTTAGTTCGTTCCCTTTAGCTCGATATTCCTCTTGCAACCTACTCAAAGTACAACCCTGCTTTATCGTTGTTGTTTCCCAAAACCCTAATTCATCTTATTCCTTCCACCATCTTCCAAATCCTCTTCTCTAGACCCTCTCCACAATTTCATAGCATGCCCAACAACTCCACACCCTATGCACCACAATTCACAGCATCCCCTTTTTCCCCCCCCCCCCCCCCCCAACCACCCCCCACCCCCCCCCCCCCCCCCAACCCCCCCCCCCCCCCCCCCCACCCCCACCCACCCCCCAACCCACCCCCCCCCCCCCCCCCCGTCTGGCTCCGGAGTTCCATAACTTGACCATCTGATACACTTCCTTCATACTACTCCTCATTCATGATTCTATCCATACGCTCTTTCCAGAATCTCCTCCTCCTGACTTCAACTTTCCAACACTTCCTCTCATCTTTCCCCCTTTGATCTCTCTTCCATCCCGCTCATTGCTTCATTAATCTACACAACCGTGTTTGGATTCTCTCTCTAACTCAACTCAGCCCCCTTCTGGTCAGCCTCCTTCCATCACAGCCTTTGCACCCTTTCTTTTTGCTCGCTTCTTCAATCCCTTTTACAAACAACAATCTCTTACACCACGCTTGTTCTCATCCATCTCTTTTTTCTTCTCATTTCCGGATATGGCATCGTTTCTCATCTTGCCTCCTTCCCGCTGCATTTCATCACCCCACCCCTTCTCCGCTGTCTTTCTTTTTCCTTTTCCCCCCACCTTTCATCACAGATTCCTATAACATGAACTTCCTTCTTTAAAGCATTCGCCGCCCCCCCCCCACAACACAAATTCAACACATATCAATCCCCCCCAGGCCCCAACTCTCATCCTCAAAACAAAATTTCTTTGTCTTTGCAACCAGGTGATTAACTAGTTTTGCCTGGATTATGGGGCTTTCCTTTCTGAAACATCTTCTGGACTAACATGTGAAAACATTTCTTCAAGGACTGTTGACAGTTTGAAATACAGCGCCCAGAAAAAGCCATTAATTGGTTTTTAATGGGCTACAAAATCCCCCAAAACCCTTCAAACTCTTTAGCCATTGATCTACTTGAAGAGGTTAGGTGTGGCACTCTCAAGTAATTCAAGGTAAGTGTTTTGCATCAGTTAAAATCAAGAACCTTATGTTTTTGTGTGGTGTACTTTGTGTAGGAACAATTAAAAGATCTGAATGCCAGTTTTTAATCATATCTATTTAATAATTTCCATACCTTGAATGAAGTTGATTTAAGCATAAGTTTTGTATTCACTACACAACTTTAGTGACAATATCAAGTGGTCGGGATGAGAAAAAAATAACTTTAAGGGCACATTTGTAACTTATAGTTATACTCTATTAAATGAAGAGTCTGGGGTATTGTGAACTGGCCAATTTCCTTTCCAATAAATCAACGTTGCTACGCGGTAAAAAACTTTTTAATGCTTTTGATTGTGATCTAATACAATTCGTAAGCATTCCAGTAGCTTACAACCGGGTTTAAAAAATGGGGGGGGGGGGGCTTCTTTTCTGAAACTGTCCTTGTGTCCTCTTTCCATAACAATCTTAAAGAGGAGGAGCAGAATAATATCATAGGGGCCTCTTTTAAAAGGTTTTGACGTGGATTTGTGGTACGCGCAAGCTGCTTTAAACACAAAAAACAAATTACAAACCTTCATCAAGCATTCTGTTTGGAGCCCAGTCCATGGACAAATGGAAAATTAGTTTGAGCTGTCGAGTATCAAGCAGCGCAGATACCGCGAATAACTGGGCGCTATTTTGTTTGCGTTTATATTAACAGCGCGCAATCTCTAACGCTGCGTTTCCTTTCCTGCTTGCCGCATGCCGAAATGTGGCGCGGATTTTTCTAGCCGCCCAACAAGACGCCCCCTTTGAAAAAAAGTGTCAGATTTCAGTGGGTTTCGGCGTGTAATGGAAAAGTAAGTCGGTGACCCTATTTTTTTTATTTCAAAATGTTGAGAACGACATCGTGCCCATCAACCATAATTTAGAAATTACAAATTTTATCGAGAGGATTTTTAAGTTTGTAGGCGAATCTAAACGTCAAAATTTTGACTTTCCCATATACTTCGTGGTTTTAAAAAGTGACAACATAACCTTTTGTTTTGCTATAGCTCAAAAACAAAGTCGGTGACCCCCATTTTTATTTCATAATTTCCTTATCAGCAACAGTTGTAAAATAACCATATATGTGAATTCTGGAAAATTTTCATCGAGTAGATCACTAACACGTCAAACCCCTTAGGAGTTTGTTTACCTCCCACTATACAGAAAGTTTAGCACCTTAGGTTGGTTTGGTATGGACCTTCTCAATCAATGCTAGGTTGGTCGTACTCCCCTCAAATTGTGTATCACCTTTTCAATAGGGCCAATTTAAGTTTACACAGGGGTTAACATTTTAAAAGCCTCCAATCATGTGAAACGTATGCCATTTGTCACCTAATCATAAGATTTTCAAAAACGTATAGTTTGTACCTCTAACACCCATTGGTTTTGGAGTATAGTGGATAAATGAACAAAAATGGTAAAAAATGTCATCTCAATTTGTACAGGGGTCACATTAAAAGTTAATCTGATATATTTTAAAATACTTGCAAATTAATTTGCCTGAAGTAGAGGCTTCCTAAAAAGTATAGTTTTGATATGTTAAGTGTGTTACTTACGGACTAAAGGTCAAGAAGGGTCAACACCAATTGCATTATGTTGCCCTATGAAACCTACTTGGTCGCAAAACATGGTACCTATGCAACTACGATGGTATAAACTATTCCTTATTTGAACATTAAGCAAGACGAACAACTTCTTTTCATTTTTATAAACCAAAATAGCATACAGATAAGCTCATCAGGTTAAGCGCTCTACTCCAGTGTATGTTCATCCCTGCGTATAGGCATGCGTTTGAGCCCTGTGATATTCAGCTATCTTGTAATTTCCCCTGGACAAGAATTAACCCGCTTGGTTGTCTCATTTACCCATGCGATAATTTGGGGAGTTTGAATCCCGGCTGCGAAATGGTTATATCGATGTATGTTTGCTGAGAAGGGAAAGCGCTGATCCCGATCTGCTGCAATACCTTGAAATGAGCCTCAATGGTTTATGGTTGGGCCACAGTGATAAGCGGCCATTTGTGAAATCGCTTAGTGGCCAATAGCACAAGGCGCTATATAATCTCTGCATATTATTTAAAATTGGAGAAACTTCGGATTTTGAACCCTGTACAAATAGAAATTGCCATTTAGCCATTTTACCCTAAACTCCTCCCAAACCATGGTCATAGGTGGTACAAACTATACATTTTTGGAATCCTTATGATTAGACGAACAATATGGCATATAGTCACATTGATTGGAGCTTTTAAAAACTATGATCCCTGTGTAAACAACGTAAATTGGCCCCCTATTGAAAAAAGTGATACCACAATTGAAGAGTACTACTACTTAGCATTGATGTTGAGGGTCCTTACTAACTACTAAAGGTGTCAACCACTAATCTGAAATAGCGGTATGCGTACGGGAAGGTGCGTCGTTCAAGACTCCCAGTTCTTTGGACGCCCATACTTGCATAAAACTCACAGATTTTAGCTCCATGGAGAAATTTTACTAGTTCATCTCCACAACCATTGCCTAAAATGCAGTTAGCACAGTCCAATATTGGAAAAAAACAAAATGAGTTCTGAAGACTAAATTTATTCAACGAGTGCACTATAATGATGCAGAACCATCAAATTGGGAGATGGTTAGGGAATGCATAGTTGTGGGTCATAGGTCATGAGGGTCACTTTACAGGTCAACTGACATAGAGCCCATGGGTCTTGGCCAGTGGTTATCTGGAGCAAGTTGGTGGCTATATACAACTTAACTTGGACGAAATGTTTTTGATAGGTTGGGGTCAAAGGTCAAGTAGGTCATTGGAGGTCAAAAGGGATAGGGCCATAAGAGGGCATTCTGTGCCTACCATAAGAGTGATGGACCGCGACCGTGGTTCTTATTTTGTTTTAGTATTTGACTAGGAGGTCGTGGCTTTGGCCGATCTACCTGTGTTTTGCGATCAATGGATTGAAGGGAACCCTCGGGTTGTGCGGTTCATTGACCCTTGAACGCACCCTATGTCCTTTCATGAGCTATAAATTTTCGTCATCAACATTCGACCCCGCCCACCAAGATTCACCTGGATACTAAAGTTTACCCCATGATTCCTTTGACCTTGAATGACCCTGAGACCTTGTTGTGACTTTAAGATTTGTTTTCTGATCACCAATCAACCCTCACCCTCAAGTTTCATGTCATAAACCAATCACCAAGTTTACCATTTGACTTTGACTTGAATGACCCCTAATTCCCCACTAGTGAAGCCTCCCCACTAGATTGAGTATACGGGACTGTTTTCGACCTAATTAGCGCTCAGGGTGCTTCATATCCAACGTCAAAGCATGGGTATGGAAACACGCCAAGGTACCCAATAATGGCCCTATATGACTTTTGACCCCAAATAACCCCTCGAAAAGTGACCACAAAAGTGTACGGTGAAACTCTACCAACATACCAAAAATAATACAATACTCAAAGCAAGGCCAAGGTACCCGGATACAGACCCCTGGATGACCTTGATTCAAAAATGCCTCCCTCGAAAACGTGACCACAAAAACTCGTACGGCAAAAATCCCACAATACCAAAATATTAGCCCATATATCAAAGCACAGCCCAAGTTATCCGATAACGGCCCCTGGATGACCTTTGACCCAAAATGACCCATCGAAAAAGTGCCCACAAAACTCGTACGGTGAAATTCTACCACCATACTTAAAAACTCATATCCATACGTCAAAGCATGGCCAAGTATCCAATAACGACCCTGGAATGCCCTTTGCCAGAGCGGCCAAGTTGCATTGAGATTTGGAATCAGGGAGATTGATCTTGAATCAGGGAGATTTGATCTTGGAATGGGCGATTTGATTAGAATTCAGGGAGATTTTGTTTTAAATTTAGTGAGCATTTAAGTGTACTACCTAGGGTCATCAAGATGGATACAGCCATTGGATACTGTCTTAAAGATCAATTCGAAAGCTTCAAAATTTAAGTAACTGTCACAGGACTTAGTCCATTGGATTTTTTAAAAGATGACATGAATAGGTTGAAGTAAAAGTCAAATGGAAAAGTTCGTAACTTGAAAAAACGGAGCCACCTACCTAGTTATGAACTGCATCACGAGATAGAGTCTTTAAAATAAAGCTTTCCCAAAAAAAATTGACAGGGCTTCGCCGTCTGACAGTCCCCATTTAAGAAAATGTCAGTAGGACCAAGTCCATGGAGATTTTAAAAAAAATTGAAATGAAAATATATCGAGTAAAGTCAACTGTAAAAGGCTCAAATTTGAAAAACGGAAGCAATCTACAAACAATATGAACTGCCATATGAGATATAAAGCTTTCCCGAAAAAAAAATTGACAGGGCAATGTTTGCGATCAGTATTGTGTTCAAAGTCTACCATTTGAAAGTTTTCGAAATATAATTTTATGGTCTAGGTCTGCTCTTCATTTAATACATGGCTTGTAAAAAAACGTGCAGAAATGGATGAGATAGAAAGCCCGAAAAGACAAAACCCCCAAAACCAAAAGTTGCAGTTTTGGTTTTTTCAATGGGCACTACAGTGTTAATGGGACACGACACGCGGACCCACAATTCAATATTGCAAGTAGGCTTTCTCGCTCCTCCAGTCGGAAAACCTCTTTGTGTAACATCACTACACACGTTATTGTTGGCGTTGTACCACACAGTGACCAGTGAAAAGCCAAAAACTGCGTGTACTTTTGTTTGGGGGGTTTGGTCTTTGGGGCACTCTATCGCAGCCCATTTTGCACGCTTTTTTATATAGATTTTGACCATATGGGGTCAAAGGTCACATAGGGCCACTAGAGGTGAAAAGGGCACGTGGGTCACCATAGTCATCTGCGCATACCAGTAAAAGTCCTGGACCAGTGGTTCCTTAGTTTGTCATAGCATTTTCGTTGCAGAAGTGATTATAGATACATTGACAAAATGGGGTCAAATGGCCATACAGGGTCATTAGCGGCCACTATATGTATATCAATATGAGACTTGGGTCAGTGATTCTTGACTATAACCTGTGAAGGCCCAATGCAATGTACACTAAACAGTTAACATTCACACTCAAGGTTCCCACGGCAATGCCATACAATGCTCTGGAGTGCAGCAAGCTCGATAACAATGTATTACGAGTCTCTTTTACAGCAATACATTGACGCTTGGTTAAACACATAAAGGATTTCAGAGAGGTCATGGCATACTGGTAGCAGAGAAATTGTCGGGTTTTAAAAAAAAATGTCTTATTAATTTTCGTATGTTTCAGGCCCCTTTGAGGGAATACCTAGATTCAAAAAATAAAGGAATACTACTGACAGATTTCCTGACTCTTGTTGAATGATTTGGAGGATATCCTTAGTCAAAAGTTAAGGAATTTCTGGCAGATGTGTTCCAAAGATGCCGAGTAGTATAGTA
The DNA here is from genome assembly GCA_023653785.1 of Ophioderma brevispina. Lineage (NCBI taxonomy): Eukaryota > Metazoa > Echinodermata > Ophiuroidea > Amphilepidida > Ophiodermatidae > Ophioderma > Ophioderma brevispina. The sequence continues at coordinate 81,105 of JAMKCH010026288.1, forward strand.
TTGATCTGCTTACCGCCACTTATTTCAACATTTTCCGCCCTTTTGCAACGAAGCGGGATATTAAAAGGTACTAAAAGCGATGTTAGGCCAATAATTTAGTGGAGCACTGGCGACACAAAAGTAATCTTCGAAAACCCGGTCAAACGTAGGCAGCGTGTGTCGTCTTAAACTCGCAATAGACTATAGTATCCCAGTGTAAAGGGTTATTAAAAATATTCGAAGTATGTCACTGCTTCGCAAGTGGGAATACCCTCTTTTTGTTGATCATATTTTGATCTAGAAATTGTAATATAAATTATGAAAGTGTCTTAACTTTCAAGGACCACTTATATATTCCAGACATGGCTTTCAACAGTTCCAAGGTGCCTTAAAACGATCAACGTGGTGGAATGGACATAGTTTAGAGGAACAGCCACGCAAATGTCCTTTCATGTCGAAAAAGCCAACCAAAACTTACTAATGAAACCAGATAAGGTTTCTCATTGTACAACCAAAATATTTCTCAAACACCTCCAAAATATAACCATAACATAACTACAAATTTCTACACTGTGCCGTTCGAAAACCAACAAACCCAACTTTTCATCCATACTATACCTAAACATTATGCCTCGTCGTGTTAAAACTAAATGCCATAAATGGGACAAAAAGGCTGCTTAACAAAAAGGGACGATACCAAATTGCTAAGGTACGGATTTGATTTGTTATTTTTGCAGTTCTAAAAGTAGGGCAAATTTGGGTCTCGCTACGTACTTATGCTGAATATTCTTGAGACTGGTTGCAAACTCCCGAGTTATTCTAACATTAACTCAAGTAAAACAACTCTTTTGTGTCATCTCTATTATAGTCGGCGACCTCATCCAGGGCAAATTTGTTACACTAAATCACTCAAGTCAATGAACTCGCACTTGTGTTTGACCCAGGTCCCTGGTAAGCCCTTGGTAGATTATGGATAAATGTCACATTTATTTCGCCTGAAGAAACCCCACTAGAACGGTTTAATAGGTGCAACCACATAATACAAATAGCATTCAGTAAGAAGGACAACAAGTGCGGCATCCAAATGATGTCCAAAACTTGACATAAAGATACAAAAGTTCCCAAACTGACTACCGTCATTGAATTTAAAAAAGCAAGCCCAACACGAGATTCCCCATGTGTATGACTCCCGAAGCTTTTTGTCCGAGAAATGCAAATAAACGCCTCCGCCGCCCCCCGACTAGTAGAGAAAATAAGAGCGACATTAAAAACACGCCGCTCTCGATTTCAATGAATTGATGGTTATTATTGAATTGATGGTTAAAAAATCAGTTCTACAAGCCCCCAAATTTGGCCACTTTGCGTGCACACCCCAACCCTATTAGGGATGTTAGAGAGAAGTTGCACTTCCGAGATAAAGTGGTGAATTTTGGCACCAAAGTAGCTTAGACCATCCCATTCAAGTTAAATTGATATGAAAGCCACTTTGGCACGACCCTTTTTGGGCGGCCATCTTGGATTTCAAGATGGCCGCCTTCCATACCTATATTTTGGACAATATCTTGGAAAACTATAAAATAGCTAGAGAGTGTTCATTTTAATGGCTATTACCCACATTTTGAGGTCAGGGCAAGCTTATAGACTAATTTAAAGCGCATCACGGTGGCACGCAATCTTGGATTTCAAGAGGGGTGCCTTCCAAAAACCTACTTTTCCAACACTATCTTGGAAACTAAGTAGCTATAGACCTCATTCCAATGGCTTTCACTATACCAAATTTTTGGGGTCAACAATCGTTGGACCTAATTTTAAAGAGCTCAAGTGGCCAGTCAACATTAGATTTGTTTTTAAAATCAAAATGGCCGCCATCCGGCGAATACTTTTAATTATATCTTGATATAAAAAAAAGCTAGGAATTTAAATGTGATGTCTCTACCCATTTTACGTGTGTCCAGAAATATAATGAAGTTTAATCTTAAGCACTTAAGGTCGGGCAGCCATATTGAATATAGCAAAAAAAAATTTAAAAATGGTGCCATCTGGGACAAACAACGCACAATGACATTTCAATACACGTTACAAGCAGTAGGAAAATGACTACTGTGTGAACAGGCATACCTGTTCGGGTCAAGGAATTATTAAATTTTTTAAAAAGCTCTTTAGTTGTTGTTGTTATATGCGAAAAGAAATTCACTGCTATGCGAAATAACCAAACAAGGACTAGCAAGGTTCAAATGAAGTTTATCAAATTCAAGGAGCCTAAAATAGTATCCAAACATGACAAACTCTATAGAAAAACAAGGCAACTGATATCAATGAAGTAACTATCAAATATCAAGCCTGGCAAGATATAGTGACTGCACTTGTTTGGCTAATGTTCATGACAAATAGGCAAACAAATGTTGGCTATTTAAGATTAGATGGTCTCGTATTGATGCAACACCTTGACATCGGCAAGAGGAGTGTACACTGCAGGCCTTAACTGTATCCTGAACATTTACAGTTACCCCTGTATGCTTTCGTAGCGCTCCCAATTGAAAATGCAGTGCACAGGCTTTTGCTTGCATCTGAGAGTAGAGTAGTCCATAATGGAGCATGTATGACAGCTTTCTCTTTTCATCCGTCACCCCAACCCCAGACTGAGCATGGGTAAGTCTTGAGGTTCGAGACGATGATTCCAAATCTGAGATGGGTAAAGAGCATGGAAAAAACGCATCTGTAAAAGTGCCGCCCTGAGTTGGGGGGATGGTGTCAAGCGAAGTCCGGTGGAGAAGAGCTCCTGGCAAGCAACATTGAAACGGGAAGCATTTGATGTCTTGGCATATATCATGATGGTGAATCTTTTCCAGACCTAATGTGGATTACTTTCAAGGTTGAGCTATAATGGTTGGAGCCTATCAGCCACTCTAAAGTATCTGTATTATGGGAAGGCCTCCCAGTATTGTCCACACAATTCTATTCTGTATATGGAGCAAAATAATGTACAACACTCTCGAGCTGGAAAAGGCTACGGAACTGGTGTGCCGATAACAATGAAGATGCTTTGAGAACTTGCAAACTTGAATATGTTAGGACTTTGTATGTGAATAATGGAGCTAGGTAATTATTCCCAGTCTATGAAAGTTTTAGGCAAATATGAGAATTTATAACAATTTTTACTTGCAGATAATTACTTGGTATGCTTGAAGATGATTTGTTGCTGATTGACGATCGGGCAGGTGCAGGTCAAGCAGGGACGTCAATCGGAAGAGGCAAGGAGGCATAACAATCCATGGTACAGAAGCTGAGGTGGTTATTGCACCCTATATATGCATGAAAATGAGGCAAGGCGTGGCAGTTTTATGGTCATAGATTCTGCGACCTGTGACTGTGTGCACTGGAATATATTGATGATTCATTCCAATTGCCAAAGTGTCAATCCAAAGTCCACGAAGCCCAAGATTTTCAAAAAAAATAATGGTGATCTGACAAATCACTGTCGACAGTACGAACAATCACCTGTTGAATGGCCTGACGTGAGGCATCAAGCACACACAAAACAGTCTACCATCTGACTTATTGGTGGTAGGCCATGGTGAAATTTTTGAAGATCATCGTTGATCTGCTAACAGTGGCAATCACAAAAACTTGCATCCTTTGTGGCATTATTTTTTTCAGCGGATATCAATGATGATGTGTGTAACTCATCACTTAGAGTATCGAAACAAGCTAACTTTATTTTCAGTGTTTTGTATATAGAAGTGCTTGAAATCTAGAGATTCAACCATCGTGTACCAGAGTTTGAAAAGTTTTGGACAGCGTTCGAAGTGGTTGGGAGAGGAGGCAGAACGAAAAAGAAAATATATGGCCTGATTCACCTGTGTCATGAATGAACTATGATTATCTGGCCTTTCATGTTCACATCATTTTACAGAGAGTGCAAAGGCTTTTGTGTTCCTTCGTTATCCAAAAACACGGGCGCTTGAAAGTTAGTAATATTCAACTCACCTGTTACAGTGATACCACTGAACTGAAGCAAAAATTAGTAATAAATGTTTTGAGAATCAATGTTGTAATATGGCTATAAATGCGCTTACGTTGACTCGAATGATTCATTAAACATCATAGAATGGATTTTCTCTGCTATCGGACAAATCATGTTTCAATAGATTTAGCGTGGAATTTTAATTCCAACCCCACTGCACATGCCCTCATTCAATGCCCATTACCTTCGGAAAGTTACAGAGGTGACACAATGGGTTGGATCTACTATAGAGGGAGTTTGGGGGTGTTACATTGGACAATAGTGCGTGCAACATTTTGAACTCTATCTTTAGCCTTTCTGGGGTTGGCAGTTTGAGGGGGTCTCTCACATAGATCTCATTGCAGTTCTTTCACTTCTTTAGGACATGATGAAAGCCATCTGATTAAATCTCACTCATGACTTCGTCTTCATATCCATTGTCAGGAGGTCTGGACCATTCTCATCCAAGAAGGTTGCTTTGAGAAAGATCTGAATGACTCATGATGATTCTGCATGATGTCCAATGATATATCGGCTCAACCGTACTCGAACCAGTGATAGATGACCACCTATACCAGAACAAGGTTTTCCGGCCAGGCCAAATCAATAACAAAGCAAGTAGAAGTTCTTTGTTCAGCTAGGATCAAAAAAGAGCCGATGGTGTAGAGCTCGAGAATGACTACCCCCCCAAAGGAGGTGCTCCATTCTCCTGTCATCTATACCAATGACAACCTAGGCGTGCAGGAACTGTCGTTTTACGATGCATTCGATCTTGAATTAGCGACACAATATGTAGGTAGACGTCACAGTTGTTGCAGAGCTACTCTTCCAAAGGTGTGGGATTGTGGGAACTACAACATTATTATGGGAAGGAAACCATAATGTGCAAATCAATTAATGAATAACATCTTGAACACACTCGCTGGCACACGATGGGTGCTCAGCCGACATATTCTAGTGATCGACAAACACTCGCCTGTACTACTGTATGTGCAAAGCATGCACCACCCTGTATGGGAAAGATCAACCCTGCCAGAATCGTGACCATCCGCCGGGCTTATCACAGGATTTCCTGTTTGCTGCGCCCAACTTCAACGGAAAACTTACCCATCCTTGCAGGAATTGCTCCACGAGACACACATCATAGTGTGGACAGCATGCAAGAGCGTAGCTGCCAAGTATCTTATGTGAAACCCATACCGAAAGAGATTCGCGGCTAACTCCTGCTGCTAACTCCCTTAAATTCAAACAGAGGTTCTAAGAAAAAGTTCAACTTCTTGAAACAGCCTCTAAAGAGCTCTACGAGAGAGCGCTGTGGAAAAAACTTGCTATCAACAAGTAAATCTATTTGTATTGAACCTGGAGAGCATCTGACACTGGAGCCCGACTTCCTCATGGTGAATGGTGATCTTATCTCACCAGATTTGAAGAACAAGAGAAATCGGCCGATCTTAGGTTTCCTTTCAGAAGTGGTTTGTCCTGGAAAGCAGGTAGGACACTACCAGTGGTTGTGGACCCGCCAGCCCACAGACAATGGAACATCTCTTCGTCTGCCATGTTGGAGCAACCAAGGCACAGAAAAGGACCTTGCGGCATTCAGTGAAGCATCCAGACCGTTGTAACCATCTCTGGCTAGATAAATATTTGAAGAGTTCTGTTTGGCAGACGATAACAAGAATGATGTCATATCTGGCAAATTAGCCACAATTTCAGCAGCCTATTCAAATTCAGCAATAGCTAGAGTTTTGCAAGGACGAGCCAAAATGTGCTCTCCAGGATTTGGTTAGGTAGAATCATAGCGTCCAGCACATTGTACCTTTTATCATCTTTGAAGGTATGCAAATGGTTGTATTCCGAATGGCAAACATGGACAATATTAACCAGCACAAACAATTCAACTTGGCAAAGATTGAGTCCCAGCCCCTAAGTATTTTGACCAATCGTGTTCAAGCAAAAACCTCGGGTGTTAGCATGGAAACTATGGATATAAGCAGGGGGACCAGTCTCGAGATCTCATTTGCCAGAATTGCAGAGATTGTGTGAAGTTTAAGCAATGATGTGGTTCCTCAAGAAGGCTGTAAAGCCAGTCAGACATTAAGAGACAGAATGGTATCAAAAGCAAAATCATTTCTCAATACAAGGAAGTGAGCTTGATGAAGGAAATAAGGTGACATGGGCAGGCTTCAATGTAGCATGCGGAGGTCGTTGCAACCCCCATCATAGATTTTCCATACCGACACCCCTAACATGATTTGATATATGATAGCTATGGTTTCATCTATCCAGTGATACCAAAATAAGTACCAACATTCCCAGAATCTGTTATATGAACTGGTAAAATGCATGGCGCTTCTCGCCAAATTTAGTGAAATCAGTGTTGTGGCAAAAGCTATAGGAAATTGAATTTTTTTTTCAGATTTTTTGGCCAAAATAAGGAAGAAAAACACAAAATTTACTGATATAAGATAGTCAATATGCGAAACAAACTGAGAGCACTTTTTAAGATTTACATTAGAAATAATTATTCAAAGGGGGGCCAACATAAGGAAACGTGCACCCAGAATTCTTCTCCCGAACTTGTTTACTTACCAAGATATCATTTAAAGTATGTCGCGGATGGCGGCCATTGTTTGAATTGGCCAAGATGGCTGCCAACCCAACTCTTTAATAGTCTATAAGATTCATTGCCCCCAAACATGTGGGTTATAGCATTTGGAATGAACGTCTCGAGCTATTTTAGTTTCCAAGAATTAAGGAAAATAGATTCTCGACGGCGGCAATCTTTGAAAACCAAGATGCGGCCATGAAAGGGCCGTGGCAAGTGCTCCATCAATTTTTTTGATAGCCTGGTCCAAGGGTACTTGGCGTGCCAAAATTAATCACTTATCGAGTGCATCACTTGGATGGGTGCTGTTGCACTTATGGTCCCTATAAGTTGAGTGCTCCTCAGGACTTGATGAGGGCTCAACTCAAATATAGGGCCTATTGTGTTTATGGACATGTGGCCAATTATCAACGTTTGGCGTAAGCAAGAAAGTCATGACCATGCATGGACAATGGTTGTGCCAGTGCGTCCACTGCAGGGACAGTAGGTTTCCTAGTTCACTGGCCCGACGGGGCAGTACAGAAAAAAAAAATTTTAAATCCAACCCTGGTGTCAAACCTTTTTCTGTAGTGAGGGGGTGGTAAATGATGATGTTTGCCCTGGTATGAGCTACTACCTCTATTTACATGTAGATTTATATAATGAATTTGATCTTTCATTTTCAAGAAACCATGTAGGCGCACTCTAAGCCCTTAACATTGTTCACAAATGAGTGACCATTTGTTTATGTTATGGCGCCCCCTGTGGGTGCAAGGTGAGAAACTGCAGGCAAAAAGCACCTATACTTTGCATTGGGGAAAGGAAATTCCGTTTTTGCTGTAACTTTTGTTTCAATTAAATAATACCTAACTTCCTTATCAAGCATATTAAGCTAATGATACAGCTGCAATTTATGACCAATTTAGATCAGGAAAAGGTTCTGCAAGTATTTTATAACCAGATTGTAGTGGTATGTCATAGAAGTGAAAACTACTGTAATATTTTGCCTGCAGAAAAACAACAGAGGGTGTCTGAATGTCAACAGTGATGTCATAGTCACATCAGACCATTTTTTAGGTCTATGACCCCCACAATGGTGAATTCTCATCTCAATCTTGTGATTGGTGATGAAACCCTTACCCACAAACAAATACACAAGTATGTCGCAGGCCCGTACGCAGATGGGGTCACCCACCCCCCAATTCCACAACAAGGGCAAAAGGTCCACTGTCACCTTTGTTTTGATTAAAATAAAATGTCAACAAATTATAGAAAGAAATTTTAACAAATAAAGCCCACTTTTTGGTTGATTAAAATGTTCAAAAAGTCAATTTTTTTCTAAATATTTTTTTTTTTTTTTTTTTTTTTTTAAGTTTTCCAAAAAAAAAGGTCCACTTTTGAATAAAAGGTCCACTTTTAGAAGAGTCCGCACCATCAAAATAAATCTGATACGGCCTGGGATGTTGTACAACTCGGTGTGATCAGAATCAATTGGGATTATTTAAGGACTTTTTCAATTTTCTTTTTTTGGTTTTGAAACCTTTTCGAACAATGAGCAACAGAAGGACATGTATTGCTGTGATGCGAGAATATTAGCACACATGACGCATTTATGTCCAATTTTGGTCCCAAAATATGCACCGATTCATTACAGATTTCAATCCAGTATGTGTTCACTCTTGTAAAAGTTGATTGTTTATGCTAGAAAACCACTTTCAACATTTGTGAGCAAGTATGGTGTACTAAACAAGAGGGTGTTTGAATCAATCCACATGATGCATAGCAATAGCCTAATTGCTACCGTATTAAACATATGTCAGTATTAGAAGGACTAAAGTGTTTTTTAAAAAGGTTTTTGAAGGACCACAAGACATTGTCATGATCACGCTAAAAATTCCTAAGTACGAATGCATTGGTGGGCCTAAAATTCAGTCATAGAAGTCTGGGTTTTATTGATGTGTTAAGAATAGGATTTTTGTTACGGGATCCAGACCCCATTGAGGTGAAGATTTCACAAAAATGTGATTGTGGGGATTGAATCAATGCCCCTTGGTACCTACATGTGAATACCATTAAACATGGGTTGACAGATTTGACTTTGGAAAACAAAATCCTTACCAAGTTTTACCAAACCTGCCGTGGCTTTATCTGGAGCTTGGCAACCTCTACATTCTGGCAGACTTTTCCTGTGCATGTCTTCTGAATGTATGGCAATGCTGATGGTGGTGGGGATAACACCAATCCAATCGCATGCGTCTTATTTCAAAACATGTTGTCATTGAGAAAGTTAATAACATACAACAATGAAAGATAAAATTATATTAATTGGGGCAACAAAAAGTGGAATCAACAAAAATAATGGTATATTGAAAATTTGGACGCTTTATTACACCACTAATTTCTAAAGCATGTAAAAATAGATACTCATGTGAACGAAGCGGGATATTAAACAGGTAAAACGTCGAATGTAGGCACAATCATTTAGTGGAGCACTGGCGACACAACGTAATATCTACAACCCGTCAAAAGTAAGGCAAGCGTGTTTGTCGTCTAACTCGCAATAGAATTATTTATCCGCTTGTAAGGGTTATTAAAAATGTTCCGAAGTATGTCCACTGCTTCGCAGTGAATACCCTCTTTTGTTTAATCATAATTTATCTAGAAAATGTAATGACATTATGAAAGTGTCTTCAACATTTTCAAGGACCACTTTTAAATTTCAGAACTGCATGCTTTCAACTGTTTCAAGGTGCCTTAAAAACGGTCAAACGTGGTGGAACTAGTTTAGAGGAACAGCCACGCAATGTCCATGTCGAAAAACAACATACAGGATCCAACCAACAAACAAACTTCTTCATTACAACCAGAAGATAAGGTTTCTCATCGTACCACCAAAATCTTTTCTCAAACAGCCCCAACACCTCCAAATAATCACTCAATATACATAACTAAAAAGCATACACTTTTCCGTCTAAACCAACGACGCCAACTCTTCATCCATCCTATACCGTAACATTATGCATAGTCAGTGTAACTAAATGCCATAATGGCAAAAAAGTCTTGCCTTCAACAAAGGACGATACGAAATTTGCTAAGGTACGGATTTGATATTTTTTGTGCATTTCTAAAGTAGGCACAATTTGGGCCTCTACGTCCTTATGCTGAGATATTCTTTGAGACTTGGTTGCAAAATACCAAGAGTTATTAACATAACTCGAGTAAAACACTGCTTTTGTGTCTCCTCTATTATGTCGGCGACCTTCATCAGGGAAATTTGTTTACCCTAAATCTACTCAAGTCAAATGAACGCTCACGAACACTCCTCATAGTGTGGCAAGCAGCAAGAGGTAGCTGCCAAGATTAATGTGAAACACCATATCCAGACAGAGATTTTTTTTCTTTGCTGCAACTCCTGTGCTAACTCCCTAAATTCAACAGAGGTTTTATTAAGCAAAGTTCACTTCTTGAAACAGCCTCTAAAGAGTTTAAGAGAGTGCCTCGTGGAAAAAAAAACTTGCTATCAACAAGTAACATCTATTTGTATTGAACCTGGAGAGCATCGTCCACTGAGCCGACTCCTCATGGGCTGAAGTGGTGATACTCAACAGATTGAGAACAAAAATCGGCCGCCGATCTTAGGTCCTTTCAGAAGTTGGGCTACATGGAAGCAGGTAAGGACATAACCCGTGGTTGTGGAGCAGCCCACAGACAATGGAACATCTCTTGTCTGCCCACTGTTGGAGCGCAAACAAGGCACAGACAAGGAACCTTGCAGGCAATTTAGTGAGCTCCAGACGTTGTACCCATTTGTGGCTGGATAATATTTGAGAGTCTGTTTGGATACGATAACAAGAATGATGTCCAATATCTGCCAAATTAGCACTAATGCAGCAGCCTCTTCAAATTCAGCAATAGCGAGAGTTTTTCAGGAAGAGCCAAATGTGCTCTTCAAGGATTGGTTGGAATATAGTGTCAGACACCACGGTTACCTTTTACCATCTTTGAAGTCTGCCCCTGGTTGTATTCAGAACTGGGAACATGGACAATATTAACCAGCACAACAATTCCACCTTGTCAAGATGGAGTTCCACAGCACCTAATTATTTGACAATCGTGTTCAAGCAAAACCTCGGGGGGTGTTGTGTGTTGTTAGAATGGAACCTCTGGATATAAGCAGAGGGGACCAGTCTCAGAGATCTAATTTGCCAGGACTTCTGCAGAGATGTGTTGAAGTTAATATGTGGGTTCTCAAAGAAGGCGTAAAGCCAGTCAGAATAAGAGACAGGAATTGTATCCAAAGCAAATCATTCTCCAATAAAGGAAGTGAGCTTGATGAAGGAAACAAGGTGACATGGGCAGGCTTCAATTGTAGCATGCGGAGGTCGTTGCAACCCAATAGATTGTTCCATACCGAACCCCTAACATGATTTGATATCAATTGATAGCTATGGGTCTCATCTTCCAAGTGATACCAAAATAAGTACCACATTCCCAGAATCTTGCTTCTACGGCGTTATAATGCATGGCGCTATAGCAAAAATTAGTGAAATCAGGTTGTGTGCAAAAGTATAGGAAACTTGAATTTTTTTTCAGAGTTTGGACAAAATAAGGAAAGAAAACACAAAATTTAATTGATATAAGATTAGTCAATATGCGACCCAACTGAGAGCACCTTTTTACGATTTCATATATATTCAAGGGGCCAACTTAATGTACACGTTTGGCACCAGAATATCTCCCGAACGTGTTTACTTTAAAAGATATCCATTCAAAGGTATGGTCGCGGATGGCGGCATTTTGAATTTTGCCAGATGGCTGCCACCCCAACTCTTTTAAAATTAGTCTATAAGCTTCATGGACCCAAAAATGTGGTTATAGCCTTTGGAATGAACTCTCTAGCTATTTTAGTTTCCAAGATAGTAAGGGAAAATAGATTCTCGACGGCAGCCATCTTGAAATGCATCCAAGAGGGCGGCCATGAAAAAGGGGAGTGCAAAGTGCTTCCATCAATTTTTTTGATCGCCATAGTCAAGCGTAATGCGTGCCAAAAATTCACCCCCCACTTGTATCGGAAAGTGACAATGGAGGGGTTCTGTGCCACATGGTCCCTACTAGTTGAGTGCCTCCGAGGACTGATGAGGGCTCAAATATAGGGCATATTTTGTGTTTTTGACATTTAGGCCAATTATCAGTGTGGCTCGATAAGCAAGAAATTCATTGACCATAGCATGGAAAATGGTGGGCCAGTGTGTTCACTGCAGGGCCAGTAAGTTTCCTAGTTCCAATGGCACGAAGGGCCAGTACGAAAAAAAAAAGTAATCCACCTGGTGTCAAACCTTTTCTGTAAGTTTAGGTGTGGTAAAAATGATGATGTTTGCCCTGGGTCTGAGCTCCTAACTCTATTACATGTAGATATATCATGAATTGATCTTTCCATGTCAAGACATGTAGGCGCACTATAAGCCCTTAACATTTCACTCCGGGATTATAGATGATGGACATTTGTTTATGTTTATGGCGCCCCCCTGGTGGTGCAAGAGTGAGAAACTGGCCAGGCAAAAAGCCACCTATACTTTGCATGGGGAAGGAAATTCCGTTTTTTTGCTGTAACTTCTGTTTTCGAATTTAAATAATACCAAACTTCCTATCAAGCCATAATAGCTAATGCTTACCAGCTGCATTTTTATGACAATTTAGATCAGGAAAGGTTATGCAAGTAATTCATAACCAGATTTTATGTGGCTTGTCATAGAAACTACGTAATCGTTTGCCTGCAGAAAACAACAGAGGGGTGTCCGAATGTAACAAGTGATGTATAGGTCACATCAGACCCATTTTAGATCTATGATCCCAACCAGTGAATTATAATCTCGATTCTTGTCTGTAAGGTGATGAAACCATACCACAACAATACACAAGTATGTCGCAGGCCAGCCGTACGCAGTGGGGCCCCCCCCCCCCCCCAATCCACAAGGGGGAAAAGGTCACTGATCAACCTTTTTTTGATAAACATGTCAAAAATTTATAGAAATTTAAATATTTAAAAAAAGAAAAATATTTTTGGTGATTAAAAGTTAAAAAAGTCATTAAACACCATTTTAGGGGGGTGGTTAGGGTCACTTTACCAAAAAAAGGTCCCCCTTTGAATAAAAAGGGGTTCACACTTTTCGAAGTCCCGCCCCCTCCCAAAATAAATCCGCATACGGCCCCTGTATGTTGTAACAAACTCTGTGTGCTCAGAATCAGGGACTTTTTCATTGACTTCATTTTTTTTTGGTTTTGAAACTTTTCCGAAAAATGAGCCAGAAGGAAAGTATTTGCTGTATGCGAATATAGAAACATGCGACAATTTATTGTCAATTTTTGTCCAAAATATGCACCAGATTCATTACATATTTCAATCCAGTATGTGTTCACTCTTGTAAAAGTTGATGTTCTGCTTATAACAATTTCAACATTTGTGAGCAAGGATGTACCTACACGAGGTCGGTTCTGTTTTTGAATTCAATCCCATGATGCCCTAGCAATAATATGCCTCACGTACCGTGTTCTAAAACATTGTCAGTTACTAGGGAGTAAAAGTGTTAAGTTTTTAAAAAAGGTTTAAGGACCACAAGGACATTTCATGATCACGGCAAAAAATTCCCTAAGTACTAATGCTTGTGGGTGAAAATTAGCATAGAGTCTGGGTTTTTATTATGGGTAAGATAAATAGATTTTTACGGGAGCACATGACCCCCTTGAGGTGAGATTTCACAAACTGGTGCATTGTTGAATCAAATGCCCCCTTTGGTACCACTACATGTGAATTACCTTCACATGGTTTCCAGATTTGATTTGAAAAACCAAATTCATTACCAATTTACCACATAGCCCGTGTCTTTCTCTGTAGCTTGGCAACTCTTTAATTCTGGACCAGACTTCTTCCTGTGCATTTCTCTCTGACTGCTGCAATGTGATTTTGGTGGTGTTGGGATAACACATCCAACGCATGCGTCTTATTTACAAAAACATGTTTTGAGAGTTAAAGAATACCAAAATGAATTACCATTAATAATTAATTGGGCAACAAAAAGTGGAATCAACAAAAATATGTAATTGTAAAATATGACGCTTTATTAACCACTATTTTAAAGCATTAAAATAGATTACTTATGTGGAAAAACTTGTTTATGTGATATCAATATAAAAAACGTCAAAATAGATCTGTTATGTGAAGTCGTGTATTTTGGATCGGCAAAATAGGTCATTAAAACGTGTATTAAATGAATTGTTGATTTTTGATACCGTCGGTATATAAATTATTAAATACAGGCGTGTGAATTTTGAGAAAAAAATTATAATTAGAAACACTAAGGTAATGTCACACTTTTGAAACTTTGTGGACCCATACATGGGTTGTGCTCTCAAAGCATGCAAATTGCTGCTGGCAAGCCAATGTAAGATAACTATTATCTCTTGTGTGAAATGATCTCACTCACACATGAGCATGTTTTTCAAAGGCAGGTTGAAAAGCAATGATCACACTCCACATGCCCATGTTTTCTAAGAAATAGGTTAGAAAAGCAACAGTAAGGATAATTATTATCTAGGCCAGTGATCAAACTCACACATGGCCAGTTTTCTCAGCAACATACATGGACGGTAGAACTTGATTAAATAAGTGCAAAACATTTAGCAAATACCTCAAAAATGTCAAATACAAATCTGATGCAGGTGATGATGGTATTAATGCTTACTGTAATGTCCAGAAATCATGCATCAAATACACTGTGTCAAAATTGACCAATTCTGACATGCAAACATTTCCTGTGAGTGTGAGCCATTGTGGAATGTAATTGAACTGTACTGTAGATCTGCCTACTATCAACATGCTTTTGAAGGGTTGTCCTGTGTAAGTGTCACTATGAGTTAAAATATATGCTCATCCACCAAGGACACAGTTCAGTGGCTTGTACTTGTGCATACATTGACATGAACTGATCTGTGTGATCTGGGTATCATATATCATACCCAAAAACCAGGGGGTGTATTTTCTAAATACACTGGTGAATGGAAGGTACTGAACTGTGTCAAGAGAATTGAGATTTTACTACGCCATAGTATGTGTAAAGCACCTTACACAAGTGGTACATTAATTCATCCCAGAATGACATCTCATGTGGATATGCAGGCCATGCTTTTTGTGGAAACGTGATGGACACATGGTGCACGAATATGGTTTGTTCTCAATGTGCACTTTACAATTGCTTTTGTAAGCCTGTTGGGTTTGCAAATCGCTTATCACAGTGGTACATACATGTGGTTTAAAAACAGCCTTAGTAGATTTAGCATGAGGTTTCTCTTTAACATTTCTTCATAATTATCAGGGTGTTTACTGGCGATGTGCTTCTTTAAATTGTATTTTGCAGAAAACCTCGCATAACATGTGACACATTCAAAAGGTCTGGTGTGAATTCTCTCATGCACAGTCCTCTCACCTTTGCAAAGAAACCCTTACCACAATAATTACATGAGTGCAACGGTCTGTACTCAGTATTGTTGTGACTTGTTTTATGACGCCTCAATTTATCCAGTTCATGCTTATCACTAATTTTACAGGTGTGCTTGTGTAAACCTTTTTTAGTAGAAAAGCTTGCCCCACACCAGGAACATCCAAAAGGTTTTGTGTGAGTTCTTTCATGCACAGTCAATTTCGTTTTTGTGAAGAAACTCTTACCGCAATGAATACATAAGTGCAATGGTTTTTGCCGAGAATCAATGCGACTTGTTACATTATTTTCAGTTTCTCTTGGTCATGCGTACCAATAGTATGTTTACAAATAATGTGCTTCTGTAAAAGAGAATTAGTAGAAAAGCCTGCACCACAAGTGGAACATCCAAAAGGTTTTGTGTGAAATCCTTCATGCACAGTCAATATAGCCTTTCTGTTGAAACCCTTACCACAATGAGGTACACAAGTACAACGGTGTCTGCTCACGATCAATGTGACTTATTTCATGATTGTTCAGTTTCTTTTTTGTTTTGAAACTTTTACCACAATGAGCACAGTAGTAAGAAATTACATTGCTGTGAATTTTGGCAACATGTGCATTTAATGTCGATTTGTGTCCAAAATGTGCACTGCAGTCATACAACATTGGAATATTGTTTTCAATCCGGCACGTATATGCGTTCGTTGATGTGTAAGTAGATAACGTTTATGTTCAAAACGCTTTCCGCAAACTGAGCACACATGTACCTTCATGTGATCTACCTTCACATGGTTTTCTAGATTGGATTTGGAAACAAAATCCTTACCACATTTACTGCATTTGTGTTTCTCCATGTTTATTTCTCTGTGACTATCAAGCCAACTTTGGTGGAAATTCTGGCACTGAGTACACACATTGTGTATCTTCACACCGTCATCATGGTCATTCCGAGTTAATTCGTAAAGCAAAGGTTTTTTGCATATGTTTTTATTGGCCCCCTTTAACAACACACTTGATCTCTTCCATCTAGCTTGTGTGTTTTCATATGCCTAGTTAAAGCTGATTGGCTTCTAAAACTCTTCTTACATTGAGTACACTTCGAGTAGATGGCCGGTCACGTGTATGCACTCTCCTGCGCCTTTTCAAAGATGATTTTTCTACCAAACTCATCTTTTTACAACTAGACTTCTCATGATTCACATATTTGTGCATTTTCATGTGGCTCTCTAAGGTGGTCTTGCAAGAAAATCTTTCATCGCAGTGAGTGCACTTGTGTATTCTCATATGGGTATCTAAAGTTGACTGGCTGTTAAAACTCTTCTCACATTGAGTACACTTACGAGTAGATGGGCGGTCATGTGCATGTCCTCTCATGTGCTTTTTCAAGTTAGACCTTTTTACAGAAATCCTCTTTATCTTTTTACAGCTAATCTCATCAACATTTTTGTGGATTTTCATGTGGCTCTCCAAGGTAGATTTGCGCGAAAATCTTTCATTGCAGTAAGTGCACTTGTTTGGATACTTGTGTATTCTCATATGGGTATCTAAAGCTGATTGGCTGGTAAAACTCTTCACACATTGAGTAGATGGGCGGCCACATGTTTGAACTTCCATGTCCAAAGATGACTTTTCTACAAGATTCCTCTTTATATTTTTCATCTCCTCAACATATTTGTGGAATCTTATGTGCCTCTGTAAGGTGGTCTTACAAGAAAATTTTTCATTGCAGTAATGGCATTTGCGTGGATACTTGTGTACTCTCATATGCCTACTTAAAGCTGAACTGGCGCTATAACTCTTCTCACATTGAGTACACTTATGAGTTGATGGACAGTTACGTGACGACTTTTCTACAGAACTCTTCTTTACAAGTATCTTTTTCCAGCTAGGTGTCTCACCAACACATTTGTGCATTTTCATATGGCTCTCTAAGGTGGACTTGCAAGAAAAATTGTCATCACAGTGAGTGCACTTGTGTGAAAACTTTTCTCCAAAACTCTTCCTCTTTACAAGTATCTTTATCTTTTCCCAGCTAGGTGTCTCATTAACATATTTGTGCATTTTCATGTGGCTCTCTAAGGTGGACTTGCCAGAAAAATTTTCATTGCAGTGTGTACACCGGTGTGGAAGCTTGTGTATTCTCATGTGGCTATCAAAAGCCGATTGGCTGTTAAAACTGTTCTCACACTGAGTACACTTATAAATAGATGGGAGGTCATGTGCATCTCTGGTTGATTGACAGGTAAAGCTCTCATCACACTTCAGTAAACACTTCAGTAAAAGAGAGCCACCAACGTGATCCTGAGATGTTTTCTGGAAGAATTCATTAGGCTTATGTCTCCCAATGTCGGGTCGCTTCATGTGCCGACGTTGCAGGAAATTCACTGACCACCTCTTGTGCTTTCTTATGTGTCCCGTGTAGTTGTTAAAATGATGGAAATATCTCTTGCAAATAAAACAAGTGAATGGTAGCAGCTTGGCCATTCTTCTCCAACTGCTAATTGGCTGCTTTTGTCTCTTCCTAAATGAAAAAATAAAATAAATAAATTTACACCAGAACAATTCTTGGCGCTTACAATCACTGCAGTAAAGATAATATAACTGTGTCAGTGTTAAAGGACCCAGGAAATGCAAATAGAATTGATGTAGTTTTTGTCAAGTCTACGAGGGACCAGAAAGCAATCAATATTTGGGTTGGTGGTGACATCAGTTGTGGTACTATTGATTTGTCAGAGAGCAATAGAAAATTCCAGGTGACTGTTGTGACTCGTTTCATGACATTGACTGATAATCAATAGTTTCACAAATGATGTCACTGGTAGTGTATTCTTTTTTCTGGCCCTGTTTATGTAAAGGACAATTAACATAGCTGAGTGCATTATGTTAGATAATTGCGTGTGAGCATAAGTTTGTGCACTGCGGTCTCGAGACCAAAAGTGCACAAAACTCATGCTCATATGCAATTATCTAACATAATGCAAGCAGATCAGTTAAATATCCATCATACACTTAGCGTGCATCAGTTCAAATATAAAGTAATAATATAAATATGTGTTAAAATTAAGAAAATGCACCCATAAAAAAATAAATAACAACTTCCAAGAATTAAAACACTGGTCATCAATTGACCTTCTTACTCAATCACCTGTATCAATCATTCTTAAACAGCTGTGAAAATGTAAGCAATTTCATTGGTTGATGCCCGGGTTTAATTCGTTTAATTGAACCCAGCTAGTACGCGCTGCGTATTGAAGTTATTTTTAGGTTGATGCGCTCGCGTCATACCGCGTTTTGCTACTTTCGCGCGCGCCTGCCAACGTTGCGTCTCGTTGCGTATGATCGTTGCGTTCAACGGGTTGTTCAATTGTTGTCACTGGGTGGTGGCAGTCCTTTCTTGTTGTATTTAAGCTGTAAAGCATCACGAAATTGGGTTACAGATGACCTTAAATGATAAAGCTGTTAAAGCCTCCGGCCTCGTTCTTCCACTTAAAATAATGGTATCGCCTTGGGTTCAATTCGTCGTAAAGAGAGTACCGGTTCCCAAAATCATACCTTTATTCTCTAAATTTGCAATAGGGATTACTGTTTGTTGATGGGGAGGTTCCGTCCCTATATACATCCCCATTTTAAAGCCATGGTGTTTACCAGGTGAGGAGGTCATTTGAACTTACATGCAGTATTCTTGCAGAGCGCATACACAAGAGGTGAACTGCCCAGCAACAAATATTGCCAGTTAACTCTCCAGTTGGAAACAGCTAGGGGATAGTATTTGAAGTTGGATTCTCCAATTAAATTAGGTATGTTGTCCGACCTTTAGGCCTAGTACTGGTGTGGTCTTTTTGACACGGATCCATGGGATCACACTCTCACCCATGGAAGACCTTATATTGTACACACATGTCCACATGGCCTATAAAATTGGATATAACTCACTTTGTATTGTACCAAATGAATTTGGCAGCCTCAACGGAATGAACTGCATGTTGAAGGATGTGATAGCAGAATACTAAATTCATCCCGTTTATTTAAGTATGACAAATGTATCACATAAACAGCACTACCCATCATGCCAATTATTGAGGGTTATTGACAAAGCTATTATGTCATGCATGAGTGACTCAAAAAGCACAAATCCTGTCAAATGAAAGTAAATAGTAAAATGTCAACAAAACATACATGTTCTTGAGTGTCTGAGGTTTGTAATGACCAAGGTTCGATGGGTGCGGATCTCTACTTGGCAGCAGGAGGTATATAGTTATACCATATATGGCAGGCCAAATCCTCATATACTTCGTTACACTATTTTTTTGTCATAATTTTTATTTAAAATTATTAAAAAATCATAGTTTTTAGGTGAATTTAGTTTTAGGTGAAAACTTGGTTTTTGATTGAAAACTTATAAAGTTTATCGAGAAAAGCTATAAATATTGACTGAAAAGTTTTTCATACCGGTACATAAAACCCTGTTCTTCAAGTTTATAATCTGAGTTTATCAATGGTCATTTTGAACTGAGATTTACAAGGTTCTAAATGGCATTTTGAGTTATTGCAATTTAAATTTGCTAAGCTTTAAAATGAAGTTTTCAAAATGTAAATTTGTCTGAAGGTCACACTTCCGATAACATTTCTTTGGTTTTGACATTTCCTTGGTTTTAGATTTTGTTTTGGTTTATTTTTTAAAGTTAAAACGTTTATATTTCCAAATCAGCAAAATGTCAGTTCAAACTTTGTAATTATAAACTCACAAAATATTGATTTAAGCCTAAACCGTTTTTTTTTTTCATATCAGAGTTGAAAAACTTTTAATTTGATAAACGTTTATTGGCAATACATTTAGTTTATTGTTGACAAAATCAGTTGTCAATTCAATAAACTGACTCGGAGGTTTTTACTTGAAAACTAAGTTTATTGAAATATTTTTGAGAAACATGGTTTCAACAGTTATAGAGCACGAGCAGAATATCATAGTGGCCTTATTAAGGAATTTGTTTACCCCTCACTACAGAAAAGGTTTGATACCTTTGGTAGTTAGTATGGACCATCTACATCAATGCTAGGTAGGTAGTACTCTCAAATCATGGTATCACTTTTTCAATAGAGGCCAATTTAAATTTACACAGGGGTCAAACGTTTAAAGGGATTAGCAGCGATAATGCGAGAAGTGAAAAAATGTAGTAATGCATATATTTTAGCTCATAAATCAGGGATAGGTGTGTACAATTCCAAATAGCTACTATGATGTAGGAAAATAGTGCAAAAAAAACGAAGTATTTGAGGAAATTGTCATACCGACTCATGCAAACACACATACAGTGATGCCATCTCAAAATCTACACTAAACAGCTGATTGCGGTTTACAGCTGTACAGAATAAACAAAGATCAATAATGTTTGTGCTTGAGGTCAAACTGTACAGGTCATGGTGCACAATATCAAGCTTAAAATCTGGTATATACACAGGGAAAGGCCTTTTTGTTCTCAAGTCGGAATTTTGATACGCACGTATAGAAATTACAGAATCAGATAAAATATACCGCCTTGTCTTTAATACATGGATTTCAAGCTAACCACTTGCAGGTTATGTTAGCATATCCATGCCAGTAACAAAAATACCAAAATATGAATTTAGATGATTTTTTTTATCTTTCGGATTAGCAAATCGCTGCTCATCCCTTTAAATGACCCAATGATGTTGAAATGAATGCCATATTGTCTATCTAATCATAAGGATTCCAAAAATGTATAGTTTGTACCACCTACGACCATTGGTTTTGGAGTTATAAGGTAAAAATGACTAAAATGGTAAAAAAGGTCAATCTCAATTTGTACAGGGCCATGTTTTTTATACTGGGCACCCATATTTGGTGGATATGTTACATTTTAACTGCATAGTGTGCCTTTAAAGGCTTGTAGTTTGTAAATCTAATGTCAGACATACTCCATTTTGTTTTTTTTTTAATAGTTACCTCTTTACCTTTCAATTTCAGTAGTAAAAAGAAATTATTTTCATTCATGCTAATTACTATAGCTCATTAAGCATAATTAGTCAGGGGTGGATGAAGTGGCGGAGGAGGATGTGGTGGAGGAGGAGGTGTGTTTTGCATGTAGTGATATATTGATTAGAGAATTAACACCACCAAATTCAAAGGGCTCCTTAGTTTTGCTCTATGTTATTACTTGTATTAACTCAAAATTACAGTCTCCAATTAACATAATTAATTTTTATAGTTGATAATTAGGCCTAATTAGTTCTCAAACTTACTAATTTCTTGCCGACAATCGCGCAATGAAGAATTCCTACAATCAATACTTTGAACATAGTTCAAATACATAAGGCCAGTTATTTGATAATTTGTCTACAGAACTAGATCAAGTTCAAAATCAAATCATATTAATTAGTAATTGTTTTAAATTAGCATTTCAAAGTGTTCCAAAGGGGGAAGTGGTCTGTGTTAGTAAATTTGTTTCAGATGTGAGAAAACTGATGTACTAGTGAATTTGCCAATTCTTGCCAGATTACTCTTGTCTCAAGAATGCAGGTCACATGGACTTCACTTAATAAAGTATTCAATTTACAAAAGTAATTAAAAATACTTGAGGGGAAATTAATTCATAGTACAATTTTTAATGTTTTTAACAGAGAAAGAGAAAGGCTTAGAATTGTGCTATCTTGGACACCCTGTTATAAAACTAATACTTAAAACTTAAAGGATATTTGCTGCTATGTGTCCAACAAAAGTGTAAATTCAATCAGAATAATAATCACAACCTTTACTCTGTTATATCTTGCATCTAGCAATTACTATTTGGACAATTATTTTTTTGTGAAAAATTGAACATGCATTTTTGACCACTCTGTATGTACACATGAATAGCGGCCACCCAACAAAAGTTATATGGTTGGTTGGGTAATTTGCAGAACTATACAAAACATGTGTCAGAAAATTTTATCTGCACTTCATATTTGCAGCAGAAGCTCATTTTCTTACTCATTTTACTTGTTACACCCTGTATAACACATGAGTCACCCTTTGTATGTAGAAATTCTTATACTTGCACTTGCCATGGCATATACTTTCAGAATATATATACTTTTATATGCTTCCAATGTAAACTTTTTCACTTATACTGCAATATCTAAAGAAAGATGTAATTTTCCCAAATTTTGCACTGTAACACAATTGGGTCCCAGGTTAAAAAACATGGCCACAGGGGTCAACATTAAAAGTTATAGGATTATATTTCAAATACTTGCAATATTATTGCCTGAGCTGAGGTAACAGGACTCCCAAAATTATCGTTTTGATTATGTTTAACTGTTTACTTCCGGAGATAAGGGTCAAAGAAGGTCACCCTTTGGAATTATGTTGCCCTATTACCTATTTTGTCGCATAACATGATAACTATAACTTGCAGATGGCAAACGTTCCTTTTTTGATCATTAGCTAGATAAACAACTTCTTTCATTTTTTCAACAAAATTGGATCAACTTCTGATTTTGACCCCTGTACATAGAATTGACTTTTTTCCCATTTTAAGCCATTTTTACCTTATGAGAGAGTGAGTATTAAAATTTAAAACGACAACTCAACGCAATTGTGTCATATCATGCCATTAAGATAAAGGAAACATCTAACCTTTTTAATTCAAAACCTATTATGAACAGACACCCCAGTAATCTAGTCACAACATTTTTACAAGTTATATTTAAACAGATCAGCCTCCTTCAGAAATTAATCACCTGAATAGGCCTATATCTTGAATTATAGTGTTTTTATACTCCGGGACGCTACATTTTCTACGAATAAGCGCAAATTCATGCACTCAAGAAATCCCATGTTTTCACAGAAAGAGCACCATCACAGGAATATCACCGAGGACTGGCTCACCTCTAAGCAAAATAACTATGTGTCAATATAAGTATGACCAATTTTACATTGCCTAATACAATTCTCGTCCCTTCGCCAATCAAACCTGAACTGGCCAACAGCTCCAACAGTGGTTGAAAAGCATGCATTTTATATTAGGAAATGATCCCACAGCATTTGCCACTATTTCTGATATAGCTATTAACTGAATCCTTAAAATCAAGGATCTCAATTTTTGGTTATCTTCGTATACGGCTTCTTTCGCCAATACATCAACCTTTTCATTGCCCTTGATACCAATGTGACTTGGAATTCCAAGCTAAAACAACGATTTATTCAATTGCCACAAATTTGGCTTGTAGTTTTAGCAGTTTTTTAAAAATGCTAATAAAAGCATCACATTTATGATAACATTGTCAAAAACTGCTTATACAAATGTTCAAGGAATTTGCACACTGCCTGGCCTGGTACCCGGGGTATATTGGATAACAGCTTTTTTTTTCAGGGGGGGGGGGCAGGGGGGGGGGCCATAGATTTTCATGGGGGAAAGCATATATCAAAATTGTTAGTATAGTTATGGCCTATGTCTCCCTAATTTTTTCAGGGGGGGCAAGATTCCCCAAAGTGGGTGGGGCAGCTGCCCCCCCTCTGGTTACGCCACTCCAGGGTCACATGCGTGGTACCATTGATCTGTTGATAATCAGAGAGTAATAGAAAATTCCAGGTGACTGTGAGTTATTCATGACATTGGTGAATAATCAATAGTTTTCACAAATGATGTCACTGTTGTGGCATTCTTTTCTGGCCCGTTATTGCAATGGAATGTCCCACAAAGATTTGGGAAAGGTTTATCATATGTTTCCGGGGACCTTTAGTTTCAACTAAGGGTGCTTGTTCTTATTTATGTCGATTGTACTAATAGTAATAATTGACAAATATTGAGGGAGCACAGTACAAAATCCCTCCGCGCGAAGTTTCAACCCGCTATAGTTCCTATAACAACCTAGAATTTGAGGGAATTTGTGTAGTTTGTGGCGGGTAGATTGTCCTAGAGCTTTGCTTTTGGTGTCATTCATGTGCGTATTCATATTTAACTTATATTTAAAAATGATGAAAAGCGTACTTGGCGGTATGATACGGCCAGGCGCGTAGCCAGCCCGATGGTTCCGAGTGGGCAATTTCCCGGTAGGTGCACAAATGTCCGATCACAATCAAAATTTCCGCGGTCGTAGGGCAAAAGCCGAAAGGGGCTGATTTAACATGAATATCCGGGTTTTATTTACCGATTTCCCGTCAAGATTTTTTTCAGAGGGTGCACTCTGCCCCTTTGCCCCCACCTGGCTACGCCACTGGATAAGGCGACATAAGTGAACCGCCGTGACACACAGATTCTGCGGGGCTCAGGAGCTATAAAAATTTGGGTGTTAATTTTTCCAATCTTTATTTGGCAATTGTCAATCTGGTTCAAAGAAATATTTAAAGAGCATAATTCAATCAAAATTCCTCTCCCTGCAAAGATATGACGGGATACTAGAGCGCACCTAAAGCACATATTTCAATAGGCATACCATTTTGTACGGTGGGCCCCTCCGATGCATTCTGGTCCCTTCTGTTGACTTGACACAAACCACACATTATTTGCATTTGTCTCATGCCAAAACCACGCAAGGTGTGGAACCCACCTCTCAGATTTTGTTGAAATTTCAGTCAAATGTACATTTATGGGCTACAGAGGAGGTCAAAAGGAAAAAATTCAATTCCATTGCCATTTTGAAGTTATGGGCTCTTAAAGTTTTACGACTCTGACTGCACAATTGTGATTCAGTATTAAAAACCTTTTATAATCTATTTATATAATCATTACTTGCTTTGTATTGATGCAACAAGTGCAAGTAGAATATCTTTGCATCCCCTATAAAGTAGGCTCTCAAATAGTTGGCATGGTGCAAAATGGACTAAAATGGGACTACACTAGAGGGCGCTTATTTAATTATAATTATTATCTTACTTATTATAATTTAATACTAATTATTATTAATTATGGTTATTTTTTGAAATGTTAAATATTTTGTGATATAAGTTTTGTTTGGGCATGGAATGACCCATATTCCGTGGGTTGGGACCTTAAGGCTGTAACAATCTTGTAGACGTTTCATATAATATAGAAGTCCCACTGATGCAATTAGGCATTACCGTAACAATTGATTCCGTCATGCGATGCATGTAGTTCTGCTGAGCATCACCTTTTTGTCTTTTCCATTCATCTTTAACATTTGGACATTATCGTATATCAGCTAACGTCAAGGTTATGCCGCTGTACAAGGACCTGGTTTCCACAATAGGCCAACGCCAATTTAAAGTCTCTGACAAAAAAGCGGCCCTAAATTACAAAACTTAACCTAAACAGGACTCTGTAGCTCTTACATCCTATAAACAAGAATCCACACATTGTTTTCCTCCAAACGGCGAAAAAATGTACTAATTGGATTAATTATTTTCAAACGCAGAATTATTTCCTCCCTAAACCTGTCCTGATTGATGTTTGCCATTTTCAGAGATTTAGCACACTATCAAAAGGGAGGTCGCACTCGTTCGTTTGTCATGAATCACAACTTACATGCTCCCCTAAGCATTTTGGGGTGAAAAAAGGTGACACGAGATGACGCCGACGGCGTGGTGGGTGGCAACATGCAACATTATCAATTGAAAAGCCGAGGCATGGTAGTGTTCCGTCAGGCGTTTATGTTGGTGCGAAGGGTTAAATTCAACACCCACTACCAAATCCGGGTGACTAAGACGAACACTTTTTTACCGGACACTCAACCATATGAAAGAGTCTAGTTGTTACCGCCGGCACCGCTTCTCCATTGCGATACACACGCTTCAAACCACCAACAAATTCGATCCACGACCTTGACTAATTCGACGCTCACAACAACCATGCTGATGCTTGTCTTGTGATCTACTATTCCAACCAATGACTGCACTGGGTTGTGCATGTACAATCATGGGACGAACACTGCGCTGTGACACGAGGTTCATAGCTCGTGTGAAGTGAATAGAAATGAGGTTATCGGAACTAGCAAAACGGTAAATGGAACGATGTCATGGGGGGGGAGGGATTGTGGCGAAAATGTGTTTGAAGACTGTGGTTTGCCTTGTGCATATGAGACTGTCAAGATTATTAAGACGATGTCAGAACTAAACCACTGACATTTTTCGCTCCAATATGGGACTTCGATGTTCACTCACAAATTGTACTAATTGTCTACGAAATTTATTATGATCAAATGAGAATAATGATTTGAGAATTTGGGCACAGGACAGAGCTTTGTGTGCTTTGGAATCGTCTATACCAAGTGACCCAACTCAGGTTAATTATTAAGGCAGTGGCGCGCTTTTCAATATTAATTAATTGGACGTTGTAAAGAAGTTCGTTAGTGCAATGCCCGGAACAACACCCTGCCTGGCAATACCGCCTTGTAAATTTTTCTGCGCATGCGTCAAATTAGTAAGTAAACATTCTGGACATTGAAAAGTGAATCCGAATAAAACTACTTCATTTTCACCTTGGATTATCACATTTTTTGACCTGAAAGACTTTTAGGTAATGTTGATATTAGAGACAGTGGCGTAACCAGAGGAGGGGGGGCAGCGGCCCCCCTGTGGGGATCTGCCCCCCCTCTTGCCCACCCTGAAAAAGTTAGTGATTTACATAGGCCAATACATACTAAACAAATTTTAATATATGCGTGCCCCCCGAAAATATATGTGCCCCCCCCCCCCTCTGCCCCCCCCTTAAAAAAGCTGGTTACGACCACGGTGTAGAGACATGCGTGGATCATACATTGGGGTTTATTGTCAATTTAAGGGCACAATCCTGAATAAACATGTGGTTGATTGGTTGTAAGATGGCGTTTGCTTATTGTGGATACCAGGTTTCCTGTACAAGGCAATAACCTTTACATTATCTGATATCGATAATGTCCAAATGTTAACGATGATGAAAGAACAAAAAAGTTATGCTCGCAGAACTAGCGGGCAAAAAAATTTTAATCTTTGTTATAAGCCACGTAAGTTATGACGTCACATTTGACAGCCCTAGCTTACGGAAAACAAGTTACTGCCTTCTTACGCGGAAATCTTGGTATAATCCAGGAACATCGCCGTCGCATTGGTCCGCAATGGACGCACTCGATACACGAAGCACTTCGTAATCGGAGGGTCAGCACCACCTAATAGCTAGGCCACACGAATCATTTCATTTGAAAACTGAAAACTTTGACCCAAATACTTGTGTAAAAATACTTTTACAACATGTGCTTGCCGTAACATCAAGTTAATCCATTAGGGGCAATGAGTAAACAGTCGACCGCACAAATATTTCCTTTTTGTGTTCAAACAAATGAGATAAAAACGTGAGATTTTTATAAGGCCCCGTTCACTCCTTTCCTTCCTTCTTCCTTAACCTTCTTACCCCCCCCAAAACTACTGACCCAGACCCCTCTTTTTGCTAAAGATATCCCCCCAAAATAATCCTCTTTTGTCCATAACTGACGGGAGGAACATACTTAGAATGGGGATGCTATCAAACTCTCTCTATATACTCTTGTTATAAGCCCCGTTCTTGTTTTTCAATAGAAATTAACAATAGACCGGGTCTTATAAAAAAAGTATATATAGAGTTTGAATAGCATCATTCTAGTATTTCCACCACCCGTCCTAGGACAAAAGGGGTTTCTTTTGGGATATATTCATTGTTCAGCAAACTAGTCTAGTAGTTGTTGGTGAAAGAAGATTAAAGTAAGGAATGAGTGAAGGGGGCTATACAATCTCGCGTTCTGTTTTTCTTCTAGTCCAACATTCCAAATTAAATGATTTCCTAAACGGAATAAATCACAAATTAGATATACTCCATAATAAATGGAATATTTCTAAGCCACGTTAACTACTAATCGGCTAAGTGCGGACTCCTCTGATATTTTTCAATTGCAATCTCTTATTCAAAATATAATGAAAAATTTTGCCTGAATTGGGAATCGAACCCTAGACTCCGTATACAAGAGACGAAGCGGCGATAGACGGCACGCCACGTAATCCGAGCCGACTGAAAGTCGTGCTTGTTTATACTAAATCAGTATATTAACAGCATAAAGCTCAACGTCCGCACACACCCATCTCCATACTCTATTCATTGATGATTGACCCGCTTAGCCGCTTCGATTCAATAGTATGGCTTTTCAAAAAGTACACATTACTTTGTTTTATGGCATAACATTACCTTTTCCGTAAAAGAAAAAAATCGATCGATGTTTCGATTTTAATAACTCTTGTGATACTGTGCTTTTATTTTGCTGTTATTTGGGTGATGCTGTTAAATTGTTGTTGATAAAATAGTGAGATTTTATACGCCCCGTTCACCGCATAGCAACATCTACAGTAAACTGGAAAACTTAGGAGCAGATTTTTCAACAGAATAGGTTCTGAGAACGTTTCATTTTGAGAAATTCCGCATCAAACACAAGTTCATTAATTAATGAGGGAAAGGAAGATAGCATTTACCGGTGTCTAGAAAATCTTCAAAGTTCATTTATGCACATTCACTTTATTATAGAATAGATTATATCTATTGGCGATTTATTCTGTTTAAATCATTTTAATTTGGCAGGTTTGACTAAAGAAAACGGAATAAACGTGAGATTTTATCAGCCCGTCACCTCCTTTGCTCCTTCTTAACCGTTCTTCTCGACCGCACACAATATCCTTCCTTTTTTTGTTCAAAAACGGAATAAACGTGAGATTTTATAGAAGCCCCGCCCCGTTCACGTCCTTTTCCTTCCTTCTTACCTTCTTACCCCCAAATCTATAGATCCCCCTTTTGCTGACAATATCCCCCAAAAGAAATCCCCTTATCTCGTCTTACGGACGGAGGAAGACTTAAAATGATGCTATTCAAACTCTATACTCTTGTTATAAGCCCCGTTCTATTTTTTTCACTAGAAATTAAATAGACAACGGGGCTTACGCCAAGAGTTAATATATAGTTGAAGAGCATCATTCTTGCATTTCCACCCGTCCCGTAGACAAAATGGATTTCTTTTGGGGGTATATTGTTCAGTCAAAAGGGGGTCCTAGGGGTTTGGGGGGGAAAGAAGGTTACATAGGAGGAAAGGAGTGAACGGGCGTATAAAATCTCCGCGGTTTGATTCCATGTTCTTTTTGTCAAACTTCCAAATTAAAATGATTTCTAAACAGAATAAATCGCAATATTATATAATCTATTCTCTAATAAATTGAATGTGCATAAATTGAACTTTGGTATTTTAGACCCGTTAACTGATATCTTCCTTCCCCCCTCATAATTAATGAACCTTTGTTTTTGATGCGGAATTTTCAGCAAAAATGGAAACGTGTTCTCAGCACCTATTCTGTTGAAAAAATCTGCCTCCTAGTTTCCCCGTAATACGGTAGATGTTGTAATGCGGTGAACGGGGCCGTATACAACATCTCACTATTTTATATTCACACAATTTAACCGCATCACCAATAACAGCAAATAAAAGCAGAGTCTCACAAGAGTATATTAATCGAACATTGACCTATTTTATTTTACGGAAAGGTCTATTGTCTGCCAAAACAAAAGTTAATGTACTTTTTTGAAAAGCCATACTCCTACTATTGAACCGAAGCGGCTAGGCGGGTACGTCAATCATCAATGAAATAGATTATGGAGATGGTTGTGTGCGGACGGAGCTTTTTCTGTTAATATGATTTAAGTATACCCAAGCACGACTCTCTGTGTGGTCGCTCGGTTACATGGCGTGCGACTATAGCCGCTCGTCTTGTAATACGGAGGTCTCGGGTTTGATTCCCAATTCAGACACAAATTTCATATATTTTTTGAATAGAGCTTGCAATGAAAATATCAGAGTAGTCCGCACGTAACCCGATTATGTAGTTAACTGGGCGTATAAAATCTAAAATCTTCATTTTATGAACTGCCATTATTATGGGAGTAGGCTATAGGCCTATATAGAATATTGCGATTTTTTCCGTTTAGAAATCATTTTAATTTGGAATGTTTTGACGAAAACAACTGAATACAATGTTGAGATTTATTCACCCCCCTTCATCTTCTTCTTCTTAACCTTCTTACCCCCACAAAAAATACTGAACCCCTCTTTGGTTTGCACCTAGATCCTCAAAAGCAATCCCCTTTGTCCTAGGCTACGGATGGGTGAACTACTTAGAATGTGATAGTAAAAACCTATATATACTCTTGTTATTAGCCCCGTTCTATTGTTTATTTCCTAGGGAAAACAATAGACGGGGCCTTATAACAATGATGAGTTTTCAATGCAATTCTTTTGGAAAGGCGCACTGTTCCATACATTATTTTTAATCTTTGAATAATTCTAACAATAACTGCCGAGCATGACCTGCACTCTCTGACAAGCTTTTCGTAACACAGCTCGTTACAAATGTCAGTAAGCTAGGGTGTCAAATTGTGATGTCATTATAGGGGCTTATAACAAGATATTAGGCCAAGCGGTGTATGGCGACGTTGTAAACAGTAGTGCTTGACGGAAGGAATGGCATACCGTCATTGCATCAATGGACTTCTATATTAACGTCTTCCAACCATCTTGCCTTACAAATCTGCCAGAGCCAGCATGCAGGTCAATTTATTAAGAGACACTGTCACATTTGAAAATCGTGCGCCCTCAAGATTTTTTCAAAATCGATATTTTTTGGCAAATTGTAAAGCTTTTATATACAAAAGCCCTCACCCGTAATGCTTAAGACCAAATCAGTTTCCTTGATGAGGTAAACAGAACGATTTTATAATTTCGCGTCGCCGGCGACGTTAAATTTCAGCAGAAAACGACGAAAATGGCTTTTTAACACAAGAACACACACTCTGTTGCATGTTTCTCACGCTATGCACACTGTTTTGACCGGCTCTATAACTTTGTGGTTTTAATATCAGTGAGTACGTTTCAAAAAATCTTCATGTAATATCCACATTGGTTGATTAGAGTTAATGATAAACTTAAAGTTGGACCTACTACAAATTACCTGTATGTCTTTATCCTCATATCAATGGCCCTTCGTTTTGGGTGTTAAACAATGGCCTAGACTATCATTTGAAGAGCAAATTGAAGAAATTTCATATTTGTGAAAATGTCCAGTGCCGCTTTAATATTATACTAGCGGTTGCCCCGCGCTTCGCGCGGGCACCCGCTAGCTGAATTTGAATGGTAGTCGTTCCACTAAAAAACGGGTTGATCATCTTCACATGCGCAAATCTTAAAAGAGAACACTTACTGTATTTTCTCCAAGCCTCGTTTATTTGCTTTATATGCCTAACTCTGTTATGTAAATAGCTGTCAACAGAGCTTATGAAGCCAGGAACATTAATACTGTCCAAATTAAATGTGCACCAATGAACTAACTCGCACGCACTCCCAAAGACCCCCCCTCCCAGTTGGGTAGCTGTTGACGTGGTCGGAGGAAAGGTGCTTCTTTCTCAGTGACGTAGTCTAATCTGGGGGGAATGAGGGAAGTCCCTCTTGGGAATAAGTTAAGGAAAATCGGGAAGTTTTGATGGTGTGTGATCATATACAAAATTCATTCGTTTTTTTGACGCTGTCCTCCGATCGGTAATGAATTTCCTCTGAACGGGCTATCTTCCGCTGTGAACGCGCTTTGTGTGGGCCCGCTCGCCATGGTGGGGGGGGCGTATGGGTCTGCCAGCTCGAAGGGGGCGTCTGACAGGACCAGCTCCATAGATTCTACGGGATCTTCGCTATTAAACATGTTCAGGGTTAAATCGGGGGGGGGGGGGGGGTTAGTTGATGATGCGTATTTTAGGCTGTTAACAAATCCACCCAGTCTCAAGCATTGTCACGCAACTGTATTTTGAAAACCATCGCCATCCAAGACTTCCCAATTTTTCGACAATTTTGAAATCTTTCACCAAAGACCTACTTTAGAAAATGTCGCCAGCAAAAAAAAAAAAATATCACCTCACACCCTTATTTTATGGGCATATTGGCTTGTCTATCAACCAAGCTCACCCGTTTTTGCACATCACATTCTTTATCACCGAATGCCCTAGCTTTGAAGCACTCAGCCTTACGGGTTTAAAAACCCATATTTGCATACACGGCGGTGTTCCCGATCGAAATGAGGTAAAATGCAATTTTTAAGTGCGCTTTGTTGTGCAAATGTCCTAACGACACAAATACTATTGTTAATATTCCAGACGATTCAACGTGATAACCAAATTAGTGGACATATGGCCTATTTGTGCAAATTCTTGCTCTTTCCTTCCGGCACAGAGCACAGATGGTGGCATTCTGTAATCGGCCCACCTTTGCCTCCGACCCTGTTGCCATTCTGCATGTTCCGTATCTGTTCCTGTCCTCTGGCCATTGGCGGCGCCATGCAGACTTCTGTTTGTGTGTGTGTGGGGGGTGTTTCGGGGTAGGGGGTGGGGAA
Source organism: Ophioderma brevispina (assembly GCA_023653785.1). Classification (NCBI taxonomy): domain Eukaryota; kingdom Metazoa; phylum Echinodermata; class Ophiuroidea; order Amphilepidida; family Ophiodermatidae; genus Ophioderma; species Ophioderma brevispina. The sequence goes on from JAMKCH010026288.1 coordinate 113,516, forward strand.
GAAGTTACATTTTGGAAACCCCAAATTTGCAGATTGTTAACCAATTTTGGTCACCCCAATTTGCTGTTTTTTTTGTGCCCAATATTTTGTGTTTTTTGGC